>JAMAHA010000045.1:157775-247688 GCA_023626555.1 Penicillium sp. PF2412A | reverse complement strand
CACTAGATATTGGTGCACCCACCAGGTAAATAGTCTTCATGATTGCAGCGGTGTGATCATGAGCAAGCAGGTGCACTATCGCCCAGATGTTCCCTTCCAGTGAACGTGAGAGAGTCACATACTCGCATGGGAAGTACCTCAGACGAACCGATTAGATCACCGCCAAGTTGTGGTTGGTTGCGCTAAAACCCGCTCGACGCGATTGGCACACCAGAACTTGGAAGAGCTCTGCCACTGGAAGATCCGAAAATCGCCTCCTCCGTGGGCCGGCAAGGGACAGTGCGCGCCGAAAGTCGTCGCCTTTCCAATGTACAGACCAGATGGGGAGTCTAGCCCTGAAGACCCATCCATGATGACTTGTTATTTATTATGGTGGAGTCTCCCCCCACGTTCATGACGGATAGTCATGGCGTCGCCTCTCCTGAGTTTCGGGCTTGGTGGTGGGACAGTTCAAAAGAGAGGAGACATGGACTCGATCACGACAGTCTTGCATGGATCCTCGGCATGGCGACTTGCACAGGGATGGAACGCAACAGGACCAAATTCAAAAATCAAGGGGGGACCGGAAAAGAGTCAATTCGATTTGGAAAGTGTGGACGATTGAACAAATCAACGAAACGTGCACGACGACGGGTTCGCCACCTCAGGCGCAGTGCGCAGTTATCCGGGCGAGTAATCCGATGTCTGATTTGACCTGGATCAGAGGGTACCAAGCAGTGAGGTACATCGGTACAGTACGAGAGGACGGTACCAAGTACTGGCAGCGCTGTACCCTTAGTCCCCATTGCATTCCATTCCATTCATGATCATGGAGGGCCATCTACTTAGTCGACAATCAGCGGTCCGACCTGTCCAGATACTGACACTACATATGATCAAACCACTGAATATTCTTGCTTCGAGGTGCTCTCTACTCGTAATGGCCGGAGAGATGGTGTCAGTATGAGTGTATCGTTCCTTATCGGGAGAACAACTGGACATCGGTCGAGTGCTACACTATGACACCAGTACCCGCCCTCGAGTTGCGTTGACTTGTAGCCGCTCGACCCGGCTCTTTTCTATACTCCTCTTGAGCGCAGTATTCCTCCTTATTCCTCCGACGCAGTGACCACCACCCAGTGATCAAATAACCTAGAGATTTCACCCAACAAAGAAGTGAGTGTGGCCTGTAAAGAAATCTCCACTTCCTCCCCCCCATCTCTCGTCTCAGGCAGTCAGATTCGGTCACTGTCAAGACTTTTGGAAGTTGGGGTCGGCTCTAGACTCTGGACCATCTCTTGTCCCCACCGTCCAATGTCCCAGGGTCCAGTCGTAACGCAGGATTCGGTCACCTAGGAAGGCGCCTCAATTCTCCGACAGGCTCTAGATTCCAGGAATTCTCCCGCAGCCAAACGCTCACGCTAACGGGGACAATGATGTATGATTATGTAGGCACTAGCCACTGGCAAATAGACGAAGCTCGCAATCTGCAACCTGCGACCTTGCGACCCGCGCGACCCTCCCATAATGTCATGGACCAGTCAACAGTGACAGACAAGATGCACCATAAAACAAAACCAAAAAAAAGCTAGGCTGGACCGTGCGATAGTTTGACTGATCAATGATCAGTCCTCTTCTCCTTTAAGTTGGACTCCACTCGAGAGAGCTCCATGACCTCCAGCCTCCAATACCCGGGGGGATCGATCCCGTGGAGCGGAGCTTCCCGCTTACATTCTGTAATCTGTACTGACCACACTCAGCCTCGTGAGGTCCTCGTCTGGCACTGAGGACGAAGGCATATCTATTGAGGATCACCTCTCCTAACGTCCGGTGGGTTTGTCCTTGGACAATCAATGAGGAATGCAACAATTGTCACCAGTGAGTGCTTCACTGTGCCCACTAGACAAGTCAAGCAAATCAGATGTTACGGAGACAACTACATGGGCGCATGTAACCTCTCACCCGAGAAAACAGGACGCTGCCATGCTCATGGAACAATCCACGCTGCAACGCAAACGGTCGGATGTTTTCGGACCATTGCGGAAGGTATTTGGCCATTTTTGCCCTTTTCGTTTTTTTTTTCTCTCTCTTTGTCTTTTTTGTATCCTTTTTCCCTGTGTTCATAAAGTGGATAAAACAAAATACTGAATTTATTTCTTCAATTTCAATTTCTCATTCCTTGCTTTTATGTTTCTTTTTGGGGGGAGCCGATGGATTCTTCGGCTTCGATGGACAAGCGTGGGGTCTTTTCCTTCGGCCCGTTGATGGGCGGCAACTCAAGCGACACTCGGACATTAAAAGTGGAATCTGAGTCACTCGACTCTCGTCGGCTTGGACGATACCTCGAACCAAGAAACATGTGACTTTCCAATGGAGGATCAAGGCAGTCAGACTTGCTGCATACCGATCGGATTCGAATCTCACCAGAGACACCAAAAGGTAAACCATTAACGAAACGCACAGAGTTAACGACAAACAGATAATCATATACCTTTAATTCCAAAAAAGAAAGAAGGAAGGAAGGACCAAAAATTTCTCATCTCAAGAAGAAATGCCCACACAATCATTTGGACAAAGCGCACGTACAAAAGCTCCAAGTGGACAACTCGTGAGTGCGATGCGCTCAATTACGCCGAGGTCCCTCTCGTCACAGCCAAGACCCTCCCAGCAGACTAGCACAATCACACAGCATCAGACTCCGAACCTCCGAGTATCTCCCACGATGGATTGTTTCCTATCTCTCCCGTAGACGGACCGGGGCAAGACTTCCATTACAGTCTCTGCTTATCCATCCCTGTCATGGGGCAAACGGTGAGCCGCGGCACAACGCCTCCCATTGCGCCTCTCCGAGCCTGTACACTGCACATCCATATCTATGCGCACACCCCTCCCATCTCCAGTCCACTCCTCGGCCTAGTCTGGTCTAAGCTAGGTACTTGGAGAGAGACGAATTATGTACAAAGTACGTCCAGTAGGTAGCTCTCCAACACGAGAGGGGCCCAAAGGATGGATCCATATACCCGGGCCTAGAGACATGACCGGGCTAATTATGTACTGTACAGCTTTTCGAATGGATCATTCAAATTCAATTGTTTCTATGCGAGTGCATACCAGAGTTCATCATCAATTCTGATGTATTATTCGGGGGCTCATAAGCGCCAATTCTAAAAGTAAATACTTTTTGACGACATAACCTAGCAAATGTGATGCTCAAGAAAAAGTGGATATATCCAGGCAACGCGGTGAGCGAATTACTGGCCGTCGTCCTGGTCTGACTCGTACCCAATATATAAATATTTGATCTCCACGGTTCAGTACCTAGTCTCGTCCAAGATATACATTGCCAGAAATAAATGATCATTCCTGCCGGTTGGACAAGTAGAGAAGATACCGCTCGGGGAATTGGTTTCTGGCTAGCAAGGGTGCCTTGATTCGATCCACATGGAGATAGGACCTCATGCTAGATAAGAAAGGAATGCATTTTGAGGGCATGTCTCACAATATGTTCAGGTACCAGTCAGAGGATTGGGTGTGCTCTATGCTAATCCAAAACCATCACCCTCAAGGTACCTCAGCTCAGGTACTGAGGCAACCTGGCCGGGAGACGACCGAGGCCATTGACCTGCCATCTCCTTCCCCCCATCGTCGAGTTCGCTCTTCATCTTGCCATCATCCCATGTTCAACCCGGGACACACACACATGCCAAGTCAGGAGACCAATTCAATGGTTTGCGTATCGGTTGTCCACGAACAACCACACCCTCATCCTGCTTGAATGGACCCTCAATCCAGAAGAAGTACAAAAGTTTCCCAAGCCACTCGAGTCCTCAAGCGGGTCCTGGAGCCACCGGATATCGGGAAGCTAAGCCGCAATCGCAGCGTTTCCCTCCAGACGATGTCCAACTTTCCCTCTCCCAATACGCCGATCATTACCATACCTCGAACTCTGATTATTATCAAGATGTATACAAAGTGCCCACTTGATCTCAGATCATACAAGCCACACCTTCTCATCAAAAGCAATTTCCAGGTGGACTCTTCTCACAACAAAAACATGCAAGGTTCCCCCTCCCACATCCATCTCGTCATCTAGTTTCGACTTTTCGCATTGCCAGCACCCACGGGTCCACGGACCATCAACCGTGCGCCTGCAGCGTCGCCAGAGTCTATCACCCTCCGGCCAGTGGGGGAGTTTGGTCGGAGCAAATCAAAAGTCTAAAGCGGAGAGATGGACCCTCCAGACGATCGACATCTTCGGCGGTGATCGAATCATCTCTGGGTGCCGGAGGAGGGTCCACCGTGGGCAAAAGGGTTCAGCACGGACCTGCGCCAGAACCTCGCAAGAGGGAAAGAAGAAGAGAGAGTTTGAAGGGGAGGGGAAAAGCGAGGTACAACGAGTACATCCTGAAGAGGTATCAGAATGTACAGTGGGAGAACCGAATAGGTACTTCAGAGAGAAGATATTAGGTTCAAACCGCTACTGGAGGAGGGACCGACCCAGAGGCGTGAATTTGGTGGATGTTCCAGACATTTCCACCATGCAAAATACCTTGGATACCAGATACAGAGAGGAAATGAAGTAGATATGATCATTGAACTGATGTATTTTTCATAGGAAAGACGTCAAAAACAACAAATTCTATGGACCACAATCATAGCATTAATTAGATATGAGGATTAGATGATTGTCATTCAATACGACCAGCTCTGACTTAATCACTGCACCTCAACACCCCCATCTCAGTTGCATCTCAAACCGAACAAGCCCACTAGGGCAAGCATTAAAAAACCAACAGATCCAGGCCAGACCAGACCGGGTCCGTTGCCATTTCGTCGTGCATATACTAGCAATGGGCAAGACGCACGGACAGACTCATCTTTGTACGGAAGGGAAGACACTCCCCCCTCTTCCCTCCCCCCTCTGCCACTTTGCTCTCGGACCTCAGCCCTCGTCTGGCCCCCCCTGCGACTAGTGCTGCGAGGTTATAGTGGCGTACTTTCGTCGACGATCTGGCATTATAGCGCGTGTTCAAAGGATCCATTGGGACTCGCAATGAGCATGGGCCAGAGTTTCCCACTCGAGGAATCAAGAGAGCCTGGCGCAGGAGTCTACCTGCATAGTTGCGGGGCTTCAACACAATCGGCGTAAGATAATTGGTTTTGTAGAGCGTATCTCTCTCTCTCTCTCTCTCTCTCTCTCTCTCTCTCTCTCGCACCAGACATTAAAGATCTGTTTCCATCAAGTCGAATGGCGACCACTATGCAATATGAGATGGTCCGGACCACGAGACCGGACACCTTCCGAGTCTGGTTGCGCTATCAATTGTAGACGATAGGATTTCGTCTTTTGGATCTTTTTCATGGCTGTGGCTTTTGGCTCGCTGCTGGGAAGGGGAGATAACAAGAGTCCTTGTGGGCCCTCAATCCTTGGTTTGATGTGTAATTTTGACTTTGAAATTCTTCGTGCAGGTCTCAAAAACGGATGGAAAATCGTAAACTTGCATGCTCATCCGCTTTATAATTTCTATGAATGGAGCGTCAGAAGAGGGACCAGATTGACGAGTCGGATAGGGTCTTTGAGTTTTGAAAGAGGACGTGTTGTTATGATCGAGATTACCATGGGGGTTTCTCTGGATGGTAAATGATATGGCTAGATGCTATTGATATTTCCATGTCAATTTAGTCAGTCAATCAAATTAATTGTCGCTTCTCCCCCAAACCGCCCTCGGTGACTTGGGCTATCTGATGTTGCCGCCGAGACCAGACGCCAGAAATATGCACGACACATTGATCCTCGAGTTCGTGCATGCATATTGCACGGATCTCGAGGCTTTGGTCTCACCGGAAGAAGACTATGTTTGCTCTCTGGGTTTTGCAAGGAATTTCGCTTTCTGTCCATGACCCAGAGATGGTTTCTGGCGCACCCATATCTCGATTGAATTCGGTGTATTGTGGATCCGGAATTGTAAAAATCAGTGCAAGATGAGCTATTGCGCACGTATGGCGAGCTATGGACAATCGATTCAGCTCTTGATCGGATTGGACCTCTCGAGACAGTCTCGTATGCTCGTCATTGCCTCTCCATTCGCGTCATCTCCATGCAGTGAATAGGTCCGCTCTATCTTATCAGCTTACCTACAGCCCGTATGTACCAGAGACAGACTGACCCGCATCTTCTCCGCCAGGACTAAGAGCGAACCAACTATTCGCCGTATATCGATCTGTTTCTATAGATAAAAAAATGAATAAACCAAAAAAAGGGAAAAAAAGAAAATCTTTCAATTTCAAGCGGGCTCTACATTCACTGAAACTCAATATGAGACAAGAACCGCGAAAAAAGAGTCTAATCATGTCAGATTTGTCGCATACGATAAAGGGGTCTTGGAAACACCAATCAAACACAAAAACACAGCAAGTTCCACTCGGTCTGGATAGTCCTGGGCTATCTTGCCCACAGATGAAACACCAACGTGCTTAATCTATGCGCTGTCTATCGTTGTCTCGACTCTCCAGCCCACCAGTGTACATAGACATCTCCCACGTCCCAAGTCCAAGCCTAATGCACTCTCCTGCAACCCCCGCCGCAGACCAACGGTCTGGCATCAAGCTCCACACATACACATACAGTACATGCGCGCAAAGAGACCAAGAAGCTGCACGTAAGGCGCAAACAATTTATTCCCTGGAACTGGCAAGCACGCCCGGCAAATCAGAGTCGAATCAAACGGTCTATGTGGACCAGTAGCTCGCACGTCTTCACTCTGGATGCTGAAATTTTGCATCTTCCTATTTTATGCCCCTCCTCTATCTTGATACGAAGACGTGATCCTTTCTAGGAGGTGACCCAGTTCCCAATTTGTCAAAAGGTTGTCACCGAAAAAGCGCTGCTGGGGAAATTTTTGAAATCGTCCTATCAGAGTGACGAATTTGGCACGCGTGTTGTCCCCTGCTTCTTATCGGGTCGATTTGAGATTGTTATAGTGTACATATGAGGTGTACCAAGGTAGAGACCAAGCTTGACGAGCTGATGATCGACTCAATCAACGAGGTTGACGACACAAGAAGATAGGCCAGTAGTTCCGAAAATCTAGGTTTGTATGCTGTTCAATGTCTTGCAGAGTATAACATTCTCTTTCCTACGTTTCATTTTACGTCAATTGAGAAAGGTTGGACTGTTCATGATTCTTCCTTCTTAGTCATGTACATAGTAATCGGCAGGTCTTCGCTCAAGATCCTGCCTGTGCAAACACATTCT
Source organism: Penicillium sp. PF2412A (assembly GCA_023626555.1). Lineage (NCBI taxonomy): Eukaryota > Fungi > Ascomycota > Eurotiomycetes > Eurotiales > Aspergillaceae > Penicillium > Penicillium sp. PF2412A. The sequence continues at coordinate 240,454 of JAMAHA010000045.1, read as the reverse complement.
CGACTCCAAAGCCCAACTCCTTCAGTTTAAAGAGTCTTGTGTTTCACATTGATATGTTTCACGAGTGTCGCATTAAACATCTCTCATCCCCAAATCCCCATCTCGATTCTCGACATCTCCAAATGTACCGTAGAGCCACACATCACATGACCTGTGTAATTTTCCCAAACAAGTTAGTCTCCATGCCCCTCCGCCGTCCCCTCCCCGCGCAAGTTGATTGCGAGACGCCCCCGAATCAGCAATTAGTTCCGACTTCCGACACGCAAGGGCACCTGTTTTTTTTTCTTTTTCTTTTCGCCCTTTCTGCTTACTTGCTTGAACGAGATATCAACAGATTGAGAAAATGGCCGAAGTAGCAGACTCTGGACCCGTGGAGCCACAGGCCCGCCGAGTCGTTTATTGCGGCGGTAAGTGAAGCTGGTTCCTCTTTCCTTTCACCGTGTTACTGGTTTGCCTTGATAAGTTGGCGCAAGGTAAAAGGGATTTATGAGCTTGACTGCAACGTCACACTCTCTCGACAGGCTTCTCATGGATCTTTCATCCTTCCAGGAATCAAGATATACAAAGCTTAAAGCTAACAAACAAATTTTCTTGCCGAATTAGTATGCACGCTACCTCCCGAGGTAGGTTTTGCTCGAGCTTTCATTACAACTTCAAACGGCGGGCACATGGAGACGTTGATTGACACCACCCGAATCATAGTACTGCGAATTTGGAGGAACGGCAAAAAAGTGCGAGGAGTGGCTGAAGGAGAACCATGAAGATCTGTGGACCCGGTTACATTCCGAAGGTGCGAATTTGACGATATTCCTCCCCTCCCTCCTCGTCCCCCGTCCGGCTTTGAATGAAAATCAGAAATTTCCAATGACAGAGGTGTTGGGGAATGAATATGCCTTGCATAGGACCTGCTTGTCTTTGAAACTGGGGCCCCTCTCTAATGGTTGAGGTCGATTGCAGATGCCCTGAACGCCAACCTATCCACTCTCTCCGTCTCCGTGCAAGAACGCGCCGCCAAAGACGCCGCAAAGAAGGAAGCCAAGGCGGCACAAAGCGAGGCCCGCGATGCCGAGCGTAAGGCCGCGTCCAAGATCCAGATCAAGCGCGTGGAGCGAAATAAGCGCAAGTATGTCACGGTCATCATCGGATTGGAGATCTTTGGCCTCGAGAACAAAAAGTTGGCCAAGGAACTGGGCAAGAAGATGGCTACGGGATCATCGGTCACTCGGTCACCCGCGGGCACGGAGGAGATCACCGTTCAAGGTGATGTCAGTGAGGATGTCAAGGAGTGGCTATTGGAAACCTACGGCAGTAAGGTGCCCGAGGCCAACATCGAGTTGATCGAGGATAAGAAGAAGAAGAAAGCGGAGGCGTGAGTGGGGGACAATAATGATGATGATACACAAAAAAAAACGAATTATATCTATAACGGCTATATAGGCGGGGTATCACGACATGACCAAACCAAGAAAACGAATAAGAGATTAGAAACCCGATGCATTCAGGTCATGTGTTGCGAGGCTCCGCGGAAATGAAGCAGTAGGGAGAGACGAGGAAAGACGAATGAGTGAGATGCGAACGAAGGACAAGACTGAATCACAGGGTTCAAAGCTCATCGAGCAGTCTGAACGGGTCATGTCCCGTTTGAGATACTCCCGTATTAGCCGGTGATCTGGAGGTGGAGGACGCGTCTGACAATGTCCGAGTCTGCTCGAGATGCCGCAGTCTCTCTGCAAGTCTTGCTGGGTACCAGGCTGATTCGGGTGTGCTAGTGGACTCGTCAACGCCCCGAAGAGAGTCCCACATATCGGACTGTGGAGAGAATCCTGCTGCAGACTGGTTCACGGCCTCCGCCGTAGGTGGAATGGCGGGAGGACCTGCCTGTTGTAATGAACCCTCAGCCGGCCATCTCCGAACGGTTAACGCCAGGAGAAGCACAAGAGCTGCACTAGTCACAATCCCCCAGAAGATGCGCAAGCGCCGGCTCGTGCGTGTCTGCCACTCGGCCTCTTTTTGCTCCCAGCGATCGATTGCCGACTTGACCCCGTCGAGCCGCTTGTTCAGCTCCTCTGCTCGCCGCCGGCCCTTTTGCATCCGCTCAGCCAGCGCATCCGCCTTGTGAATCTGTGGTTCGAATCCTTGAAGATCGTTGATTTGCTTTCGGATGTCTTGGTCCAGACTAGATGTTTCCTTTTCGAACTCATTCAGGAGGGTCGACGCCGAGTCGGAAAGCTCCTGGAAAGAGCTGATGGTCGAGTTGAGCGCCGTGATCTTCTCCAACAGATTATAGTAGGTGTAGTCCAGACGTCGGGTCAGTTCGGTTGCAAGAGTTCCAATTCCCGACAGTGCGGACCGGATATGTCTGGAAGTGACCACGCATTAGTTTCCCCAATAGTGCCATGCTTCATGTGAATGCCAAATGTCCTTCCTCCCATCATCGACCATAAAGACGTGTAGACTGGGATCTCATACCTTTCGCCCTGTTCCCGACGCTTCTTCACCTTCTCCAGATCCTCCATTGACGAGAGATCCTGCCGTTGAATGGGACCCAATCGCTCATGTTGTTCAGGTACATCCAGCAGACTTCCCCTCCTGCTTCCCGAGCTGAGGCGACCGGTCGAATCCGATCCCCATCGAGACCGCGTCGCCTCTCTCGTCAGAGGTCGGAGCAGCCCATTGTCACTGTCACGCTCTTTATCCCGACCTCCCGACCAAGAAGGGAATAAGCCTCGGGCACTGGCCGACGATGCAAAATGGGTCATGGGTCGTGGAAATCGCAGTTCGCGCGACTTGCTGTGTTTGTGTCGATGATGGTGATTGGGATGCTGGGATTTGACTCCATCGAAGCTCGGAAGCTCCACCGGTTTCGGAACGGTTCGCGGTCGGGCGTGTGATAGAGTGTTGTCTAACGAGTTCACGAAATCACGGCTCTGGTGACGTCGATGGCCTGTGCCGGCTAAGCTCGCGTCGTGTCCATTCTGGTTGTCTGCAAACGGGTCTCGATCCAAGGTGGGCTGGTCATCGGATCGGGGAGCGGAGGGTGATCCATGGGTCAATGGGAAGGTGGCCGAGGTTGTTCGCGCGTTTGGTGATAAGGGGAGTGGAGGTTTAAAATAGTGGGTATCCATGATATCTCAGCTCAGGGACATGGATATGGACATGGTCGCAGTACGATATTGCAATCAGGCGGCTGCTGCGAGAACTAGTCAACAGAATGGTTGACGAGGAGGGGGGTTGGTGAATTAAGCATAAATGCCAAGTCACGCTGATCGCCGATAAGTGGTCGAGTTGCATCGTCACCGAGTCCGCTACGCTTTACCCCTGCATATCTGCCGAATGAGATTGCCCTCCTATGCACTTTTACGCTTCTAGTCACATCTCTGAGCATTGTGTCACAACCGTCGGGATTCCTTTCTTTTTCGATGCAGGTGTCTCACACGATCTGAAATCTTCACGTGCGTCTCACCAAATCGAGCCACCTTATCGTCCGAGGCTCCTTTGTCCGAGCTCTTCCGACTTGGCAACAATGGCTCTGTGTGTGTGTCTGAGTGTGGGATGGAAATTGGAATTGAAAAACGACGAGATTTACGATGAAGCTACCTCGGAGATGGATGATGAGCTTTTCCCAGCAGGCCTCGTGGGCACTAACTTCAAAACCTACATTCTGCACTCTGGAAGCAAATCTCGCTCTTCTATCACCTCAAGGACTAGTACTACGATGCACACATCCGTGATGCAGATCAAGAAATATGCAATTGTCTCAGCTGGTATATCATGAAAGCATTTTGAATCCCTCCGGGAACTACTCCTAGAGAACGCCGGTGTCCAACCCACACATGGCCCGGAGAGCATCTCAACTGCACTCGACGAGCAGGGTGGTATATGTACATGCAAATCGGTGATGGGAGGTTTGACTCCAGCAATGGAGCCCACCTCTTTCATTATGGTTTTCCCCCTCTTGGTCTCTCTCTTCAAGAGCTGAGAAGCTTGTTGCGCTTCTCGCGACGCTTCAGACGCTCCACACGCTTGGCGTGCATCTTCTCGGCCATCTTTTCATAGCGAGCCTTTTCTTCCTTGGCGGCACGCTTGTCTTTGATACGTTGAATATGCGCCTATACGATACTCGACTGATTAGATCGTATACCTTTTGAGGTTCAAAAATTCAAACCCGGGTGACGGCCGAGGCCGAGGCTGACAAGAGTCTCGCCAAGTTGGAAACCAAGGGTGGACGGAATGGTGACATGTTCAGATGATGTTCATGTGAAGACCATCAAACATCAGTCCCGCAATAGACATACCTGGCGCTCGGCTTCTTTCTCCTCCTTCATCTCACGTTCCCGCTCCTTGTTCGCCTCGAGTTGCTTGCGAGTCTCCTGACGCTTGGCATAGGATGTCAAGCCCGCACTAGGCCGGAACGCTTTCTTAGTGGCATGCCAGTTCTTGCCTAAAAAAAACAGGGATGGAAAGATTAGGGTGAGTTGTGACTTGGAGGAATGGGGGACCCGGTATAGTGGAGAACTAGCGGAGGTCAAAAAAAAAGTCCTGGACAAAAACTGACCATTTTTGCGCATGCCCGTGGCTGGGACGCTCGCTGGAGCCGTCGCGGGGGTTTCAGTAGTGGCGGACATTTTACAGAGCAATACTGCACGAGGGTAGCGACAAATTCGAATATACTCTCTGGACACCCGGGGGAAATAGATCGCAACACGACGGGCTCACAAAAGGGGGTTCCGTGACTAGAGGGTCGTGGGGTCGGAAGTTTGACCGCAAAACTTCGTCGCCCGGCGGACGGATGAAGATTTCGCCGGGCGATTATCAGATTGATAATTTCTCTTGGCGGGCCCGGCGCTAACGAGTTTTTCCATTTTCCGGGTTGTCCGGTTGCCGTTGGGCAGCCACTCTCCGACTCTTCGTCCTCTTCCGGCTCCATATGCGGACTCCATCACTCGTCAACTCCACTTCAGCCTACGCAATTGCCTCTGATTCCGTCTGCTTTGCCAACTTTGGTCGTCCGCGAGTTCTAGACTCTCGTGTGATGGTTGGTAGGGGTCACTGCGCACAGCGCTGATTCCGCTGCTAAATTTATTTGCTGATTATTCTCACTCATAATCTCACTGTGCAGGAGGGGCTTGGCTGGAGCAAATCACTCGTTCCCACCGCCTTCTCTTGTCACTCACAGAGTCAAACCCTCCCCCCCACCAACCACCTCCGCGCGCTGTGACCGACCCAAGTCAAATTCGCTCACGTAAATCCTTTCCTAAATTCTTCCCCTCCTCCCCCCCCCTCTCTTCCAGGTTTCTTCCCCCTTTTATATTTCTCTTTTCCCTTCCCCATACGATGCCCCTGCGATAACTCCGCCTGTACGCGCCCGAGTGATTGTGTGAAGCCTTGATGGCGGCAGCCGAGCATGCGATCCCGATTTGCGATGAGGCAGTCACAATGGAGCTGCCCTCTCTTCCGCCCAACCAGGGCTTAGAGGCCATGAAAGACATTGCGTTCGGGTCGGTAAGTGTGTCCGTTACCATTCCGTCTCGTGGATCAATGAAGATGGCAAGACTAATCATCGGTCGCCCAACCGTCCTAGGTTGCCGGAATGGCAGGGAAATTAATCGAGTATCCCTTCGATACGGTCAAAGTCCGACTCCAATCCCAACCGGATCACCTTCCGCTACGATATGCCGGCCCGGTGGACTGCTTTAGGCAATCTTTCCAAGTGGAGGGACTTCGGGGCTTGTATCGGGGCATCAGTGCGCCTATGTTCGGCGCCGCCGTCGAAACCAGTTGCCTGTTCTTCAGCTATCGCGTGATTCAGGATGCCTTGCGGGCAACTGTCTTTCCGGGAGTGGACAAGCTGCCCTTCATGGCGCTGATTGCCAGCGGCGCTCTTTCGGGGTCCGTCACCTCCTTGGCCCTCACGCCCATCGAGCTGATCAAGTGCAAGATCCAGGTCCCCGTCGAATCCACGGGATTTAAGCCCATTGGCCCGCTGGGCATGGTCGTCCGCGTCTTTCGGGAAGAAGGCCTTCGAGGGTTCTGGCGAGGTCAGATGGGGACTTTGATCCGCGAGACGGGTGGCAGCGCCGCCTGGTTCGGAGGGTACGAGGCCGCGACCTCCTTGCTGCGCAGTTACTCTCAGACTGGATCATCCGAATCCACCGAGTCGCTTCCTGTCCACCAACAGATGTTGGCTGGGGCCTCGGCGGGTATCAGCTACAATTTCTTATTCTATCCGGCGGACACCATCAAGTCGCGCATGCAAACTGCGGACGTTTCACTTCTTGCCGCCTCTGGAGAACGGCAGACTTTTGCCAGCGTGGGACGAGCGATCTGGCGACAACAAGGTCTCAAGGGCTTGTACCGCGGGTGCGGGATCACCTGTGCGCGATCAGCGCCCAGTTCCGCCTTTATCTTTTCCGTCTATGAAGGACTACGATCGTACTTTGGGTGAAAGTTGGAAGCATGTCTTGCATATAGACCTTTTGTTTTTTTTTTCTTTCTTTCTTTCTGGGATTCCACCTTTTCTTTTCTGTCTGACCTCCCTTGTGAGGACCGACGCATATACTCATGTCTTGCCCTTTGTCCTTGATCCTTCTTAGCTGCTATACCCTTATTTTGAAATTTTTTTTCTTTTGTTCATTGATCGCTTTTTCAAAAAGAATAATGCGCCTAGAAACTGCCATTTTCTCAATCCGATGGGCTGTTATCCAATAGATGGATATATTATTATCAAACTTATAGCTATCAGGCTTTTATTGAAGTCGCATATCTACTGAAGGACAGCTAAGGTCCTTACAAAGTACCTTCTTCGAGTGGGTTTTGAAGTATGGAAGATCGAGTGCTTTGATATGCATGACTGTGATCCATGCCTACTGAAATGTCATTGCACCTCGATATGCATACAGTGAGCTAACTGGAGAATCTGTCTCCTTGTCTCGATTTGATTCAAATACTCGACTCTCTTGCTTCTAACCATTTTTTTCTCGAAGAGCGCAATCTCCTCTGTTCGGATGGTCAGGAACCACGTCGTCCCCGATAAGCCTTTTTTCTGAAGTTTTTGTTATCGCCAGCTTCCCCGCTCTTCTCCGCTCCCCAATCGAACAAGAATCAATCAAAACTCCCTCCTTCTTTTTCTCTCTTCACTCTCTTCATCTGCAGTTCTATTCTCCCACAAAGGACCTGTTCTCTGCTCCAAATATGCCTCCCATCAACTCCCCCATCTCGGCCGAAGAGCTCCACACTCTATCCACCAAGGCCATCGAGGCCAAGACCGCCGCATACTGTCAGTATCGCTCAACTCACCCCCTCTGTCCTTTCCCCTCATCCCCTCACCCCGTTCGATTTCCCCTCAGCGCGGTCGTTTCCTCCATTTCTACTACACTTGACATGGTATAATCCTGCGCATTCAAATACCATGGAGACAGTATCTGCTCGGCTGCTCAAGAAGCCTTACCCAGGAGACGAGGAATTAGCAAGCCAGCTGTTTCCATAAGCTATCTACCTACCCAGTCAAGACCGCCAGATCATATTCGAGAGTCTGCATCCAATCACCTCGTTCACCCACTCTTTTCCACATGTTTTTCTTTTTCGCAATTTATAGCAGCCGAGCTTTCACCTCTCTATTCCAGAAACTAGACATACAGTCAAAAACTAACCCCATGGCTATCAGGCCCGTACTCCAAATTCCGCGTCGGTGCATGCATCCTGACCGCGTCCGGTGACTTTGTCGTCGGAGCTAATATCGAAAATGTCGCCTATCCCGTAGGAACCTGTGCGGAGCGCGTCGCTTTCGCCACGGCTATTGTACGTTGCAAATACACCTTTTGTTTCCCCACTGCTTTTGAAGGGATATCACACATGGGATCTTGCAACGAGGCGATAGAGACTTGCATCGACAGTCTTCCCTCTAGGATCTGTCTCGACAAATCTTGCAGAATCACTATTCACGAAAAGATCAAATCTAACCACTCTGCTTTCTCTCGTTTCCTTCCTTTATAGGTTGCCGGCCACAAAGAGTTCCGCGCTATTGCCGTTGCCACTGACATCACGCCTGGAGCTTCACCCTGTGGAATGTGTCGACAGTAGTAAGTAACAAACGTGATACTCCAAATCCCTTGTTGCAAAGAAGAAATGAGAGGAGGAAAAAGACCCCAAAACCAACTGGCCTATCAAAACCACATGAAAACTGACAATCTTCCCAGCATGCGGGAATTCACCACTCCTTCCTTCCCTATATACATGTATGACGGACAAGGGAACTATGTCATGAAGACGATGGGCGAGGTAGGTTTTTGTTTCCCCTTGCGTTTTCCTCTCTCTCTCTCTCTTCTCCCTTCTGCTCGTGGTCCGTTTTCTCTGGAAATCCCCACTTGACTATGAGAGGGAGAATCAACTGCTACGAAAGTCCCAGACAAGAGGCAGTTTTGCTTACTGTTGATCTAAATCAAACTTTTAGTTGTTGCCGGACTCGTTCGGGCCCGAGGATCTGCCCAAATAAGCCAGATATCCGGGATCCAGTTGCATTGGAAGATGCGTAACTTGGACGGAAATGAGGGGAAGACATTTGGTCATATATGGGAAAGCACCCTCAATGAGCATGGATGACACGTGGAGAAGCGAAACGCAATGTCCAACCTACGAACTCTATGCAGGATAGTCCTGCCAGGCTCGGTAGACGCTCTTTTTTCTAATGAATGTGACGATGCTCTCGTTTATCACGTACAGTAGAAGGAAAGCACCCAGAGACCTAGGACTAGCCAAATAATTCGAGAGACTTGCCATTAAATTCCACACAGAAGTTGAAGTTGCAAATGTCCAAGATACACACTACAATCCATCCATGTGATGCAAAGTCATGCACCTCGTTCCAGACGGGAGTCCTACAAAAGGACATATCCAAGCCTTCTTCCAATCTCAAACATGGATCATGGTACTTGCAACTCCAATTTCCCAGGTAAGGTTGGCGCAGGAATGAGACGCAAGTCTACTCGCTCTACAAAGGTGGATTGGGTAGGCGATTCAACATTGAGATGTAGATGCAGAGGTGTGTGATATCATGAAGAACAATCGGATCTATCGCCTTAGTTCACTCGCTCAGTGAGTATTTGAAATTCTATCCATAGTCCTGGAGTACCTACTAACCTAGTGCTTACTCGATATGCGGCTAGCGGATCAGGTGAGCGAGATAGATCTGTAATAATAGTAGGGTGGAGATTCATGCCTCAATCTAACCTAGTGATTAACTACGTACCTTTTTCTTTCTTCAATAAATTCAGGTCTGGCCAGAGGATGAATATCTAGGTAGGTACGCGGAAATAGCAAACATCCGATCGAAATGTATTAGACCAAAGAAAGATCCCAAAGAAACAGACAACAGGTACAGGCAACCCACGAAAGACTTGGGAAGAGAAAAGAAAATGAAGAATAAAACATCACGCTCATAATGTCACATCAAGTTCAAGGCACGTAATCAGGACACATCTTAAGACCGCGACTGCCAGGTTAGATCCAATTGAAGATTCCTGGTCCATTCAAAGTCAAGGTCAAAGATCTCAGCTCAATATCGACAGCAAAATATTCAAACTCCCCGGAAACAAAAAATCCAAAAGCTTCCACAAATAGGTACACTACGCCTCTTCATCATCTTCAATATCATCCACTCCCAACAACTCATCCTCATCATCGACGACATGCGTATAATCCCCTCTTCTCGACGCAAAGGACGACCTCGTCGCATACGGTCGCTGATATCCCCGGCCTCTAGCCCGGACAACCCCACTCACGCTCCTCCACAGACTCATGGCGAGCAATGGCAGAGCCTGAGCCGCTGCCACCGCGCCTGCAATGATGGTCACCGGAATAGCAACCAGCAACGAGTCCCGCGTGAATAAACCTCCCAGGCCCGACACGCCACCGCCGAAATTGCCGCCTCCGCCGGTCTCGCCCAGACGGATTTGACCAAACTTGCCGTCCCAGCGGGTATAGACAAAGTATCCAAAGGCCGAGGCGGCAGCGATAGGAATAATGATTGCAAAGAACAGTCCAATCCCGCTAATGCCATGCTTGCGCTCGAATTCTTCTTCCTTGTTCGGGCATGGACGGGGCTGGACCTTGTCGAGCTCGAGTCCACCTTCGCAGGTGGATTGAGGGATGCGGCGGTAGCCGGTGGGTTCCCAGAACTCGACCTGGTTGGGGTCCTTTTTGCAGGAAAGACTGTGGTCGGGGGGTTGGAATCCCGGGACAAGACCACAACTTCCGTCGTTTTGCATTTCGTAGTTGTAGTCACTGGAAAAGGAAGGAGGTTAGCCAGACTATTTACTTGCAAACATCAAAAGACAGAAGAAAAGAGGATAGTTGACTCACCACTCAAAGTCCGCACGAGTGCAAGTGCAATTGGCACTCTCCACACGGTGGACGTGCGGATCGCGCCAATTCACCCAACACTCTTTTCCAGGCCGCTTCCGATGATACTGCTCCACATGACCGAAGACGCAGTTGTCATCCTGCGAGGGATGCTTGGGTGTCCAGAGATAGAAGTCATCCGTAGCATCCTTCCCATCGGGTGGCGTACACTCGCGATCCCAAATCGCACTGAAATCAACCGGGATCGTAGCGAAGCGGTTCGAGGACTTGGGCTCACGAACCCACAGGACAAAACTCTTCGATGTGTCCGAGGGCACGGTGGAGATGTCCAAAACGAGCACCTCGGTATCGGCAAATTGGAATTCAGTCCAGGTCTTGCCTTCGTCGAGACTGTAGAAGACAGTCTTGGTAGGCTCTGCCTCGCGCACGAGGACAATGACGGATCCAGCATCACCAAACTCAAACATGTATCGGCCCTTCTTGACTTGGTTCCAGGAGATACCGCCGTCGTTACTAAGGAAAGTGCCCACGTCGTCACTGTCCATGCTATCCAAGTGTGGACCGACATTGCCCACACCGACGAGGATGCCGATAGCTGAACCCGAGTAGAATGTATCGCGCCAGTCGCGACGTTCAGTGTAGCTGTGCAGATGCAGCGCACAAGACTCGGTGCCCTTGCCCTCGGTCACTGAGCAGCTGAACTTCTTGCCTTCGGCGTCCTTGGTGGGAGGAGCAAGGAAAGCCCACTGACCACCGTCATTGTGGGTGATCACCGAGCGGAGCTTCTTCTTCGCCTCCTTCTTCTGCAGCTCGTCGTAATTGGCAACAACGTTCGCCAGAGCTACGCCTTCAAGGTTGGCAATCTTCTCAAAGTCCACGTACCCACGATCATCCACGTTCACGGCCGACAGACTTGAGACAAAGTAGGTGCCGTTGCTGTTGCTCTTGACCAACTGACCGTAGCCACGACCCTTTTCCGAATTGAGCTGAACAAAGAGGAAAAGTGCATTCGTCGAGCCCGGGAGCACGGTGTATTGCTGAACATCGACGTTCACCGGAAAGTTGGCCTGCGCAAAGACACGACCATCCAAACTCGTACTGACATTAAGATAATTGTGATTCTCAGTGGGGAACGTAGCCACGACGATGTAATCGTTCATGGTCACAAAGTGAGCGATGTTGTTGTTGATCACCTTGCGATCACTGAAACGGTCAACCTTAGAATCGCTCGAGACGAGCTGGCGGTTGTTTTTCTTGCTCTCCTTTTCATACTGTTCGCACAAAATGAGATTCTCGCTGTTCTCACGATTGCTGTTGTATGCGAAGACACAACTGCCCACACCGCGAAGATCGGGTCCTTCCCAGTCTGCGCCTCGGTTCTTGGTGAAGTATGCGTTGGGAACACAGTCACCACCCTTGCAGTCATCATTGCCCATCCAAATCATCCAGTCCATGTACTTCTCATGGAAGGCTAGCGGATTGGGCCCACTCTTGTCCCGATTCGCCACGGAGGTGGGCAGTTTGAACTTATTGAACGTTTCGCCGCGGTTGATGGTAGAGTAGCCGGTATCCCCAGCGGTCAAGAAGTATGCACCGTCGGTGTAGTAGGGGTGTTGAACGATACCCACAATTTCCACGCCCTTGAGATCTTTCGGTTGGTCCCAGGTCTTGGCGTGGTCATGGGTGACAAATACCTCATTCTTGCCAGAGAGTAGGAAAATGGTCTCATCGGCGCCCGAGTTACTCGTCTGACGCTCCAAGTAGAAGTAGTCAAGGTCAGCCCCGGCGAATTCGTGCGCCTTGCCAGCGTGGACCTTGCCGTCACCGGCGCTTCCACCGCCGCTGCCGCCATCACTACCGCCACCACCGCTAGGGGCGCCGACCGTGTCTTCACAAGACCGCTCGATCTTCTCATCATAGTTGTGACCCTCAACACGATTGCAGGTATTTCCCGGAATGAGTCGCCAGCCTGAGGGGCCCTTGAACTTGTCACTCTTTTCCTTGCACTCGCCCGAAGGAGGAGTCAAAGGTACGGCTGGCACGCATTCATTCTTGTCGTTGCGCTTAAAGTTGTAGTCGCATTCGAAATCATCCTTGGTGCAGTCACACGGTTCGAAAATGGGCGCTGCCAGCTTGTCTTCTTTGATGAAGCATTCGGCATCCGCCTTGCGACGCATAAACTTTTGCTTATGACCCATCAGACATTTTGGCTTGCGGTCTTCGTCAAGCAATGCCCACCAGGGCTCCAGGTCGTCCTTGCCGCATTTGCGCTCGTGCAACCCGTCGAAATCGATGTTGTAAACCATGAATTTCTTCTTGTCACTGGATTCACCTACAACCAAGAACTTAAGACTGGTCGCATCGGGAGTAGTCATGACGTACATGGGCTTGATCTTATGCTCCAGTTCAATGTCATCTTCCCAGTCCTTACCGTGATTCAACGAATACTTGACTTTGTCGGTCTTGCCATCGTCGCTGACCGCCACGATGACACCACCCTGGTCGCCGAATTTGAAGAGGTGAGGGCCCTTCAAAGCACGACGCCAGGTCAGACCAGCGTCGTCAGAAACGTAGAGATCGCCATCGGAGTACTTTTTGAGATGATCGCCCGTATTACCCACACCCATGACGATCCCAGGCGCAGGGCTGGAGAACATGTGGCCCACGGGAAGTTTATGCATCTTATCATAGGAAGTCATCGAATGTAGGTGGAGCTTGTCACCGTCGGCTTTCATGGGCTGGAACGTTCGACCATCGTCGAAACTGATCCCGCTGACGAGCTTTTTGTCGGCCTTTTCGGATTTTTCCACTTCCTCCCAGTTCTTGACCGTGTTCACAATAACAATGCCCTGAATATCGGCGACTTTGTCGAAGTCGACAAACCCCTCGACGCGATTGGTATGTTCAATGTTGGGGGTGAAATAGGTCCCATTAGAATTGGAGGAGAAGAGGACACCGACGCTATTCTTGTGCTGCGTCGTCTGCACATCGATTTGAATGCTGTAATTGGTGCTCTCCAGCACGGTATAGGCATCCTGCTCGATCCGATGACCGCGGAATTCCGCGCGATGCCACTCATTGGAATCGTCACTGATGTACAGTGCCTGCTCGGTCGTACCCTGCGACTGCAGACCCACCACAATGTACTTCTTGACGGAGCGCGCAATGATCTGGAGTCCGGTCACAGGTCGTCCGCGATCAAGATTGACCTCGACTCCATCCACGCCGTCTTTGAAGTAGTCATCCGAAGCAATCAACCGTTCTGAATGCATCCCGGGCTTCGACCCAGGCACAACACACAGAATCCGATCACCCATTTTCGCCGGCAAATCCAGGCCCTGGCCAAACTCGGGAGTCCCGGCGGCCCACATGCATGAATAGAAGTATTCCTGCAACTTGTGCACGGTCTTGAAATCATCCGTCGTATACCAGGCCTTGGGTATACATCCCAAAAGCCCCGAACAGTCTGTCCCCATGAAAATGACCTTTTTAGGATCCCACCCGTTGAACGCGAATGGCAACATTCCTATGTCAATGCCCAGGCGTGCATGGATCTCAAATTCTTTCCAAGTCTTCGCCTGATCTGTGGTCACCCAATGCTGGCCCTTGGCACCCAGAATATACGCACGGTTGGAATCATGCATATGCGGCCAGATGAGGGCTGCTGCACCCTCCATCTTGCCATCGGGTCCCTTGACGGTTTCCCATTTGGAGCCTCCATCGAAGGAGACGTGGGCGGTATGCTTTTCGGGATCACGGTAGAGCACGGTCTCGGAGCCCTGGAAGTAAAACAGGTCATATGGCGCGAAATCGAGAGATTCGGAGGAGACTTTGGGTTTATCGCCCTTGGCGGTGGCCGGTTGTGCGGACCATGCCAGCAACAGACCGACCACAAACAGCAACCACCGGGGTATCATGATTGGAAGGCTGAGTTCGGCATCTGAAAGGGAGGGTGGAGCAGAAGAGGAGCAGGAGAAGAGAGAGAATGAAGGCTGTGGTGGTGCCTAATACTGAGGGAGCTGTGAGGTGGTGCGGGCGCGGTGCTGAGCTAACGGGCCGGTCCGGAACGCGTAGGTGTTTGCTCGAATACGATTGCAGTTGTCAGAGTGAGGATGGTAATGTGAGAAAGGACCTGAGCTCAATGTGAAGTCAGTTCTGATCAAAAGATCATACGTAGATCACCGAGCTTAATGAATGAGTGAGTGAGAGAATGACGATGACATCGAGGACGGAGCTGCCAGTAGCTTGGTGCGTGGCCTCTTAGCTAGAGAGCTCTCCCCCGTCACGTGCGCGATGGTGGTTCTTATCGCCGCTATCGCAGAAGTACGTACATTGGTTTTTGTCCTTGCAAGAAGAGAAGGGAAGCGACGAACCATGGTTTGCGTAAGCTTCGGTGATTTCGGTATGGTCGCGTTACTCTGTCCGCTAGAGAACTCCTGAGATTCCTTTCGCAGCATAGACCGTGATTTAGATGGATTATCTTTTTCCCAGTGTGTACGGATTACTCGTCAATTTCGTCCTTGTATTGATGCAAAGGAAGGGGAGATTCGAAGAAGAAAACGTTTCAAGATTTCATGAACTAAAGCTTCACAAGACAATCCTGACCCGACGGCCAGACCAGTATTCCCGCTCCAGGCCTAGAGCTATCGTATGCTAAATCGGACAAAAAAGTGAGAAAGGTGTAATCAACTAGATGAAGTGCAAAAACATGCAACGCTAAATATATCAAAGCAAAAGCTTCCAACATTGAGACATGAATCAGTGTAGGGGGTGACCAAGGGTGATCAAATGGCCTTTTAGACGCGCCTACGAAGTCTTCGCCACATCTTCTTTACCACCCCATGATCATCCTCGTCCAAATCCCAGATCATCTGAGTACGATCTGGGGGTGGCAATGCGGCCAGCCGAAGGGGATCTTCCTGGGACGGACGGGTAGACGGAGTCGGGGACTCGGTCCGAAGATCCGGACGTGTCAGGGTCATCTTGAGCGTCATCTCTCGATTGCCGGGTAATCTCCGGGGGATGGATTTTGAATTGGGGAGGAAAGACTGGCGACTTTGCAGCAGCGACGGGGTGTCTACTGACGCGCGGGGAATGTTGCGGCTGTGTGACGAGACTCGTGACATGGATCGTTCCTCGATGGACCCGCTCGGCGTGCCGACGACGGTTCCATCGTCATCTTCGAAAAAGGTGCCAGCGCCATCGCCAAACACCGTCGGCGAGCTCGGGGGCCCGAAGTCGCCATGATGGTCGTAATTTGGATTGTGGTCATGGTCGTGTCCAGGGTCCGGCGCCACGTTCTCCTTTTCCTGATCAAGAGCAGGGAAGCCAAACTCAATCGCTTCGTCAAATTTTTGCGGAGAAGCGAGGTAGACCCGCAGTTTCAGACGCGCGTCGGGATCTTGGTAGTATTGTGCAGCCGGGTCGATCTTGGAGACGGACGGGTTGGGTGCATGTTGAAAGGTTGACAGGTGACGGGATCCCGGCCGTGACGGGGTGCGGGTGAGGGGTGTGCCCGGGGGCGAGAAAGGGTGGAGAGGAGAACGATGCTGATCGGATGGGAACCCGCGCGAGGGCATGGATGGAGACGCTCGATGTTGCTTCAGGGCATGTGTCGAAAACGACAAAGAGCGACGAAAGGAAGGGCGACGGCGAGTCTTCGACTTGGCGGCGGCATCGGCCACGTGAGCGTGATATTCGTCGAGCGACAGATCCAGATCGGCCTCGTCGTGAAACCACCGGAAGCTGTCATAGAAGGATGGATCCATGCTGTCGTCCGACTCGTAGTCCGAGTCCGAATCGTAGAAGACAGTGTCTACCTGAGACACAGGGAGGGTCGTTTCGGACGGAAAACTGTCGCTGGACTCCCGGCGACGTAAATGGGGCCGACGATACAGGACCTCGTCGGCGGCGTCCAAAATCACACTCGCGTGATGGGCGTGACGCAGACGGCTCCGTTCCTCGGGTGAGAAGAGCTGTTGCTGGACCTTAGCAGGGAGAGCGTGAAAGCATTGGGAGTCGGCTTGGGCCACCAGGTAGGCCAGGTGTCGTGCGTCTGCCTTGCGCAATTTCCGCGGGGAGGCTACCGATCGGTTGGATCTTCTGGGACCTTGGTTCAAACGATGGCTTCGGAGCCGGGGAAGCGAGGTGGATGATGCGTTTCGCAGTGCACGAGGGTGAGAGGGAGAAGTAGGAAAAGTAGGCCAGTTGGGGGAGGGGTAGTAGTGAGGAGGGAAAGCAGGGTGGAAGGGGCCAGATCCTCGACGGGGACAGGGCCCGGTAGTCCGAGAACGATACTGGTGGTAGTCCTGGAGATGTGGGTGTCGGTGCAGATGGGGGCTATCGTCGTCGCAGTAGGTGGAGCGCACGGGGGCACCATCGCTCTGGGCTTGCCGGATACGCAGACGCTCGACATTGGAGAAGAACTGCTTGATGGTCAGTGGGCTGGATCATGATTGGTGCTGGTCGTGTTCATGTTACAAGGAGTACACGGTGACAACATGTAGGAAAAGGGATCCTCCTCCCGTGATAGTCCTCCATAACCTGTGGCACTCTCATGAAAAGTAATCATGATCACCGGTTGAGTGGTTCAGGTACAGGAACGCTGGCCCACGGGAGGATGTTGGGGGGTGGGGATGGGAAGACCCGTGCGTCGACCATTGGAACCACTGGGGGCTCCCCAGGAACCGGGCGAGTCAAATCATCGTTCGGGTGTGCAATGGAGCCTCTGGGCCAAGATCCATTGCTGCGTCCGAGAACCCGACCAGTGCGGCCTTGGGACTGGAAGCCAAGGTGGACTCTCCTCGTGGTGGCTGGGCGAGACGTGATTGAGATGGGAATAGCGGGTGTGATGGGACCAGCCCGGCGGTTCAGGGGGAGCTGCACTCGTCTCCTCCGCCGAACCGCCTTGCCTCTTTCTTGACAGAGTGATGCAGTGGGGCAATCGACCAGCACAATTATCACGGGCATGGGGATGCAGGGCAGGGATTGGGTCACGGGGAGCCAGAGTTTGTGAAGGTGATGAGACCATCCTCCTCTCGTTCACATTGCCTAGCGCCCTTGAAGCCCTTGGCCGGAGTCCGCGTCGGCGTCAGCCTTGCTCTGGGGAGCAAGGCGCTCGAGGCTCTGGTCCCCAAATGCCCAAGTCTCAGGGTTTTTTCATCCACCATGGACATTATTGCCCAAATTCAAACGAGGATGAAAAAGGGGAAGCAGGGTCCGATAGTCGAGGGTCAAATGGTGAAAGTGGAGACAAAAAGCTGGAAGAAACAAAGAAATGAGCTCGTCCAGTGGAGTCACTCGCCAACAAGCACAAAACGCCAGTCAGATTGGACGTAAACATCACATCGGTGACAGCCGCACGAGAGCCGCGGGCGGTTACGTTGGACCCACGAGCTGATCCTCGAGTTGATTTCATTTGGGGGGCCGCGACCATGACATGAAGTGTCTTGGACCTGCAAGGGAGTTTCGGAGAAAGAGAGAGAGGGGGGGGGGGAGGGAGAAAAGGACAGGAACCAGCGGCAGCGCAGTGGAATCGAGATGAGGGAGGGCAAATTTGGCGAGGAATGCGGAGGAGATCACGATAGTCGTAAACAGCAAGAAAAGAGAGACTGAAGAGATGAAGGGGGAGAAAAAGACGAAAGAGATCTTGGTCCTTACCTTTCGTCGTACTGCAGGTGGCAGCGATCGAAGGTCCTCCTCACTTGTCACGGACATTGGGATCCTCATGGTGCTGAAGCAATCTCGAGGGGTGATTATAGACCCAAGAGGGTCAATTCAGGTGCTGGAATACTTGATCGAGGATGGACTTCCAGAAACACGCCCAAGTCGGTCGTGTAAATAGAGGAAAGTCAGCTGGCAGATCGATTTCACGGTCGGGATGCTTCCTTGTTCGGACGCAGCGGTGTTCATATACATCGGCCGCCCGCCTGCCCTGTAAGGAGTCAATGACGGCCTAATCAGAGAAGCCGCACGATCACGCAGGCGCCCGAGAGTCAAAAATCTCCGACGGGCAGAACGGAAAGTAGATTGACAGGAAGAAGGGAGGAGTCAAAAATGGAGCTGGAGTAACTTGTACGATGCTGTATCATTCCCACGCCGAGTCCTCGTCGAACGCTGCATCACCTGCAACGGGCAAAAAGAAAGCACATCCAAGGACTATATACTACTCAACCAGACTATTCCCCGCTCGAAACGATAAATGTTCGGCCTAGTATCCCCAATAGCATGAGGGACAAAATGACAGAGACGAAAAAGGAAAAAGATACTCGAAAAGAAAGAAAAAGAAATCAAGAAAAAACCCCTTCCATGATTGAATAACCACCTGCAGGTCTGATCCTCCTCACGGAAACCCAGCTCGTCCTCACTACATCACCTTTTTCGCTGCCAGCAAGCGCCGTGATCCGTGATCAGCCCTCCCCCACCAAGATAGTGAACAAGCGCTCTATTCCAAGCTCGACCAGTTCGATACTTTCCAATGATCATGACCCGCGGGTCATGATCAGACGGGCTCTGATGTTGGCAAACAGTAAGGATATCCTTCCATCCTTCCACTTACCATCAGCTGGTTCGGCTCAGATCCACATCGCCAGCAGTTTATCAAAGGACAGCCTCCTGGTAGAGTTCAGTTCCTGAGACGCGGATTCGGTGGCCATGACGCCGCGTGCATACATCCAACAAAGAAAGCCCAAGGGCGCTAAATTAGCCCGACTCCACCACCTTCGACTGGAGTCGACAACAGTCTCGAGGACAGTGCTGCTGTCTGGAATCATATGGACGGTCCAGCGTGCACGGACCGAAAGACCAGCGAGGATCTGATCGGGAGTCGGGAGGTGCACAAGGTGGTGGATCCTTCTGCGCTCTGCTGATGCTACCAGCCGGATCAGGACGAATTGATCCAGTGCAGAGATACTGCTCATGGGCAGACCTGTCACTTTGGCAAACCTTTTCCGACCGAGGAGACCAGAGAATCCACAGGCAGTTGCTTCCCCTCTGGCGAAGATAAAGTCACTGTCACCTGATCTGAGATCGCGTCACGAGAATACAAGGAATCAATTCCACAGACCCTTCATCTCTTCATCCAGCCTCATCTCGACAGCTCTTCACAGAACAAACCCATCCTGGGATCTCATCACCACTCGCTGCCCAACTGCCCACGCCCAAGTTCATGAACAGCGCAAAATGACAAACAGCAAACAACGACAGGACCGAGTAAGAACCCGCGTGGAAAGTGGACCCGTCTAGGATCCGCCCGGAGCCACACCGTGAATGCACAGATTTGCTCAAACCTCTCGCATCGCTTCCCGTCATTGCCCCTTCCTCCGCATTCCGTTCCATCCTTGAGTCAAATCCTCGATCTGACCTGTCATGAACGCCTCGATGAACCGGTTTGTCGCCAGTTCGCACCCAGATCGCAACGCTGGCACATAGCCACCTTTTCCTCGTCGTGGAACCCAACTTTCTCTTGGGGACAAATTTTTTCTTTACCCCTTCGCTTGCAATTGTACTCCTGTGCGCACCGGGTAGCGCAGTGATGAGTGTGTACGGTAGTACCTTCATAGTACCTGGTTCCCTCCCGTCAGTTGATGACGCTGGAGTCCCAGCCCAGACAGATGGCAAATCCAAGCGATACTCCCGAAGCTCCCGACCTGTAGATCTGCGTCATGGTTCACGCACGGCGGTGCGGTCCCCCACCGGTCGAGTTGAGGGTCCCAGAATTCGCATATCATGAGTTATAGCTTCATTTACATTCGTAGTCCTGCTTTCTCTCTCGTGGGGATCTAGACCAAATCTGGCCATAAAACAATGACTGAAACCAATCCCGAGTCTGGCCTGTCCCACCCTCGGTTGACTTTCTCACAATCGCAATCACCCTTCTCTCGCTTTCTCTACCTCGTTCCCCATTTTTGTCCTATTGTGCCCCCCTCCAGACGATGCAGGCACCCTAAACAAGCCACGGTTTAGGATCAAGGTTCCTCGGCTGCCTGCACTCTGACCCTTCCCCGGTCGGTGGAAAACCACCAGCAAGGGATGGGAGGAAGGAGGAAAGTGGGAAAAGAGAAGAGAGCGAGGAAGAATGAAACGACAGAGGAAAGATCCAACAACAATCACCATCGTCTGCGTCTGCAGCGGGGTTTGCTTCATTGTCCAGCAGGAACTGGAGGCAACCGGTTGTCGTGTGGTCTCGACCAGGTACTGTGGGAGGCACCACGTAATACTTGTCTTTCCTCTGTAGTTACAGTAGTAGATGCGATAGCCGATTTCCAATTTTAGCATGTCACAACGATGAACATGGGCTCATGACTCGAGTCCCCAGATCAATTCTATTAGTACTGACTCGTGGCGTTTATCGTCCAAAGATCATATGAACGGATATTGATTCTCAATCTCCTACCAGAGTATTTCTGATATCCTTGCAAACTCTTGACGACATGACACACATTGTAGATAACACACTTAGCCCGTCATCAACGAAGTCTCAAACCTGCACCAACTTTGTCATGTAGACTCGGAAGATTAAAAACAAGGCATGTCTCGGGCAGCAACCACCTTGTTCAGCACCAACAGGGCACCTCACAGGATGCACGAGAGACGCGCGCCTCCGTATGGAGAGAAGACCATGACGACAACATGCAAAGTGTGTCCTCAAATTGATCATTGGTCCAAACTTTTACCGCGCTGCAAATGCATTTGTACATCTGAAGTACAACATTACGTATGTACATAGTCCTTCCTCGCCAGCGCAAACTGAAACGGGAGGATGGGGCCAGTTGAACCGGTGAGAGTCCGGGAATCGGCGCGGCTATTTGCATATTCTTTTTTTTTTGGCTTTAGAGGAATGAAGTGCCAGCAGGTTGTGAATGAAACATTTTACTTAGATCCGCTGGAACTGTATTCTTTGAAATTTTTCCCATATCGTTGACAGATCCAACTCGGCTCGACCGCCCGACTCCTTCAAAAAGGTTCCATTTATTCGAAAAAAAAAGGCGAATAAGAAGAAAAACAAGAATAAACTATGAAATCACATCCCCAAGTCAAGAAAGAAGTAGACTACCGACACACCCACAAAAGCAAACCACACGACGCATCTTCGCCTCATCTCCCAAGTTCCCGTGCACTTCCATGTATATCCTCCCAGAGTCCATGCAATACCCGCACCACTACACTATACCCGATCAAAACAATAGTCCCAGATCCACAATGTCATCATCCCCGGTTCCCGTCGGGATCCATATGCTTTTTTTTTACTCTTTCTCTCCCTTTCTTCCATGCAGCTCGGACTGCATTAGGTTGTGAGCTGTCAGATCAAAATGTCCTCGGAGCAGTCTACCGTGGTTGCTATCTGGTCGTGCAGAGAAGGTGGATCCAGACTAGACCGGCTGGACTGGACTGGACTGGTGGATCTCTGTTTATCCCTCTCTCCATCTTTCTCTCGCGAGTCTCTGCAAGTCAGAGCGGAACTTTATCATTCCACGCACCCGTGGCACTCGAATTGAATCGAGGAGTAGGCGCATCGGTGTAACATTGCGTAGTGCACCGGGTGTTTTGCTGCTTCAAGATTTGCTGTGGATGCGAAGGGCTACGAAGCTCTGAAAATACGTAGGTAGAGAGGTAATTTGTTGGGGGTAGAAGAAAGAAAGGAAGTCGAATCATGAAGGATTAAGCCCTTTTCTAGGAGGAACGAAAAGAGAGGTTTATTCTCACCCACGTATAAATCTGAGATCTCGAGCTCAAGTATTCAGTTACCAGGTGGTTCTTCTTTTCTTGAAAACCCTCGAGGTTCAC
Organism: Penicillium sp. PF2412A; assembly: GCA_023626555.1. Classification (NCBI taxonomy): domain Eukaryota; kingdom Fungi; phylum Ascomycota; class Eurotiomycetes; order Eurotiales; family Aspergillaceae; genus Penicillium; species Penicillium sp. PF2412A. Next base: position 218,314 of record JAMAHA010000045.1, on the reverse strand, counting down.
GTAGTTGAGTCTTTCCGGCGGAATCCCATCCCACAGACCTGGAACATGCTTCAAATCAAACATGAAGACAGGCCTATTGAGTTGATTCACTGCCATAACAATCGCACCCGACCCGGAATAGCAATCAAACAATCAAACAAGTAACCAAATAAGTTTAAATAAAAGAAAGAAAAAAAACCAGGTTCACCCCTCCAGAGATCAAAAAGCAAAAGACTCTTCGCCGAAATTCCAATCTGAACCCAGTCCAAAACTAAAAGTGGTGAACGGACCGAGCAAGTGATCAAAATCTGATACATCACAAACCTCTTCCCTCTTTTTTTTTTGCCGCAAGTCTCCAAAGCCCCCTCACCACGGGACGAACCCCCCTAGTGCAGTGGTTCGCTGCACGATTACGCCCCTGCCACGCGAGCTCAATCAGATCTGTTCGGCGTGATTGCTCATCTCGATCGGATGAAGAAACCTTGTCAGTAGCGTCAGTTTTAGCGTCGTGCGATTCTAGGCGAAAAAGGACGACCTCGTCCCCATCCTTCTATCCCTCCCATTTGACAAAAGAGAGACAAGATAGCAAAGACCCTCGTGAAAGGTTCGAGATCGGTGAAAGTCATGACTAGTTCCATCACGAGTCCTGACATCCACAGCTACTCACGGTATACTTTAAACCCCGTCCCTATTTCCTACTGAACGATATACATCGAACGTACCTAGTAGGTTGGATGTAATCTAAAAGCACCCATCTTATACCTCAATATCCCTCGAAGAATGAATCCACCCTCCATTTGACGTCAAGCAAGCAAAGAACAACAATAATACGTATTTCATCGGATATATTGACTGGATGAATTACCAACCACAAGGACAAATATGTAGACACAATCATCCATCCGATTACACTGGTCCGCATTAATGCCTACCTACCGTCCAAGCCGCCCGTCCATCTAATACGCGTACGTGTACTGCCTCCATCTCGCCTACAATGATTTTTATAAGAACCATAGGTAGGCAGACGCACTGGTCTGTTTTGCCTCGCACATGCATGCCCGCGACGCTAAGGCAGTAATTCTCAATTCCTGATAGATATGTCCGATACTAGAAAAAAGATACACTTCCACGAGATCCAGGGTCGTACTCACTCCCCGACCCATAGAAGGATAGAAAGTGAGAAAGAAATGGTTAGTCTAGGGTATTGATGGATCGCATCGCAAGATCCATTCAGTTAGGACAAGGTTGTCGCACAGACCACAGGTCAAAAAAGCAAAAGCAACCTGGAATCTAGGTAGCAGAATTCTGTACATGTAGGTCATAAGATAAGGCTCAGGGAGTGCAGCTTGGAATTGTCCGAGAGTCTAAAGTTCTAGAAATCTGGGTACGTGGAGGAGGGGCATACGACATGTCTTTTGCTGGAGGTTCCCTTCCCTGTCGGAGGGTCCCTTTTGTTCCGGTAAGGGGAAGGCCGTGAAATAAAGACGGTGGATATTTCTAGCGAGATGGAGTAATACATGGCCTCTCCAAGAGCGGTACTCGGGGAAAGAGAGGAAGAGAGAAAAGGAGATAAAATTAAAAAAAAAAGAATATTGTCCTGACTTGCAAAGTTCATTCATAGTTCAATGTGACGTCTACAATGCATTCAGAACTTGCTGCATAGCCACCGTATTCGAATCCTCTCGCCGCGAAACATACGCCCGCACTTCCTGCACACTCAGTTTCGCCTCCATTTGGCCGCCCGCGCTTCGACCAGGTCCCGCCGAGGCACCCGTGCCCCCGCTGGCTGCACCGCCGCGGATCCGCTCCCGAAGGGCCTCGACGCCAATGACAAACAAACTGCCGACCTCCAGTAGCACGTCCAGCGCGCCGCCGGGTCCCTTGGTGTCCTCGTCAATGTCCCAGGACTTGAGAAGGTCGGCGTATTGCGTCATATCCTTGGTGACCATCAGTCCACCGGGTCCGCTCACGGCGAATCGCTTAAAATGTTCCAGGAGAAGCACACGGGTGCCCAGGGCGATTTCGGTTAGAACCTGGCGAACATTGGACCCGCTGGTGGGGAGTGCGGTGCGAGCGATATTATGCACTCGCGTGAGGAAGGTGCAGATGGAAGAGCATGTCTGCAAGACATTGAGTCAGTAATCAAACAAACCAAAAAAAAAAACATTATGGACATCGGTTATATGCCAGGTAGAAAGTATGCTTTCAGGAGCATGAGAATAATCCAGTCGACGTACCGGTGTTTGCAACATTTCCAGCCATGCCGCACTATCACTCTCCCGGGGCCGGAAATCATTCTTCCGTTGACCTGACAGGAGTCGACTAACCCACGCCAGCGTAGCATCGATCGTCTTCTGTTCGATGGTGTTGATTTTGTCTTCAATGCGTGACGTGGTCTGAGAGATCCGCTTTTCCATATCCCGACGGGTGGTGATACTCGACGTAGCCAGGGGCAGTAAGACTGCATTCACGCACATCACCATCAACGTGGTGACACTAATCGTCGTCCGCACAGACATCAGGTATCCCAAGTCCGGCTCATTCTTCCCGGATTCCTGGGCCGTGGCCGCTTCCAAGGCAGCGTCGAGGCAAACATCAACATATCCGTCACCCATGTTGGCCAGCAAAAAGGTCAAGAGAGCCGAGACGTCCTTGTGGGTATCGGCATTGACGCTCAGCTCCAGGCCGCGGCCCACCGCCTCAGCAAGCCATTTCAGCATGCGCTTGGCGTCATTGAGATTCGGCTGGCCCTCCTCGTCGGTGATCTTGATCTCGGTCAGTCGCTGTGTTTCCGGAATATCGTTCACGTTCGCCACTTGAAGTAACATCCGTCGCTGCGTGGGGGGCATCTCAGGCGAGTCGAGTCGGCTGATGAAGGCGTCACGTGTGGCGGAGAGCAGCTCCGTCGTGCTGGGCCGTGAAAGAGAGGCCATGAAAGTGGTCGCGGCCTTCTTGCGACGTGCATGGTAGGAGGTGAATTTGAACAGCACGGCGTGGAAGAGCTCCTCCAGGGTGCGCTTCTCTCGTTCAATATAGGACGATCCCACAAAGTAAGGCACGAACAGCTCCTCCAATTGGTGATCTAGCAGCAAGGCGGTTTGAGAGGAGATTGGCTCGGGATGCTCGGTGAGACCGTGAGCTTTGAGGTCCTCAATCAAAGCGCTGATGTACCCTCGGGAGCTCTGCAGACACCGGAGAAAAGCCAATGAGGAAACCCCACTGGCCTTGTCCAGCACCATCTCGAGGCGCTGCTGAATTGATTGTTGAAACACGCGCTGTAAAAACTTGCCCAGGACTTGCTCGTAGTACGGAAAGGCTCGTCGAATAATTGCAGACTCTTCCTGCACCACGACCTTGACTTCATCCAACAGGGACTGTAAGCTCGGCTCCACGCCCGGCAGCTCCGCGTCAGGATCGGCCATCTTCTCCCACGACTCGGCATCACCGCCGACTTCTTCCGTAACTAGCTGGCTGCGGTCGATGAAGAACTGGTGCTGATTCACAAACAGTGCAATCACACTTGAGCCACCATTGAAATCATGCAGCACCGTAGCACAATCCTTCATTCCGTCGAAATTAGCCTTGCGGTAAAAGTCATCAAATTGTTTCAGCAAGTCCTTCTCCAAGGTCTCGGAGAATTTCTCGATAATTTCACGCGTATTCCTCCGCGGCGTATTGGCGCCAGTACTCAGATCTTCTGAAGACGACGTGTTACCCCCGTACTTGCCGTTGCTTGGTTTGGACGAGGACTGCCAACTCTGGGGATCCAGTCGCTGGCTGATGCGCAGGAGCTGGCGTGCTATCTGCGCCGAGCGAACCTTGGCCTCTGCCGTGCCCGAGCGTCGGAGGTTCTCCAGCAAGGAAATTTCGCCTCGATTGGATACCCCATCCCAGCACTCCAGCAAGAAATGTGCATCCAGCGCCCGGCGGCGCTGTCGGTCCAACTCTTCTAACCGCCGACCTGTTTCCACGGCCATGTTGCCCGTGCCTCCAGCTGCCCCTCGACCGTCACTGTTCTCCATTCCATTGCCATTCAACGAGGTGTCCAGCTGTTGGAACGACTCGATCGTGTGTCGCAGTTTTCGACCCAGCGTCGTCAAGTTCTGAGAATGCTGAGCCTCCGCACGTCGCACCGCCGCCGACAACTCGTTCTCTCGAATCTCCAAATCTCCCGAGAGTTCCCCGAGACGCCGCTGCGCATTTTCAAAGGTGCGGATGAGAGGTTTCGGATCAAAGGGTTGATTTGCGCCGGCTGCGGTTCCCGCGGCCGAACGACGATGAGAAATGGCCGTGTCGGAGAGGGCTTCGATGAATTCCTTGACGATGAAATCACGGCTGGAGAAATCCTCCAGGGAGAAACTGGGACCCTGGGGGAAGACGGAGCGGGCGGGGTTCGTGGTCGCTATGGATGCACTGTCAGGCATCATCATGATGGCGGTTGCGAGGCAGTCATATGGCTCTCTCTGCAATCCGACCGAATTGTGGAAGAACGTCGCTGGGCACAGAAGAGAGCTCAGAGTGGGTGCAGCCGATTTAAGGCAGAAGAGAGCTCTTCGCACTTGACCACAGTCCGGGGTAAGCTTCAGAGGACGAGCTGGGTTGAAGTGTCGGCGGTGCGGCTAAGTAATTTCCACTGCGGCGCGCGTGCCACAGGGGCGGCAGTTAAGGTTGGAGTGGCCGGGCGAACTATGAAGAGGACAGATGCGTCTCTCAATAGCTCACCACTGCTGATTGATCTTGATTCTGATTGTCCCATCAAGAATCCACCAGATGTTAGATAATGTCCTATCTGATGTAATCTCAACTGCTAACTTTGCTTCTACACTGGCGCCAATTTCCATTTTCCCCACCGTGAGTTGTTGCTAGAACTCTGCTCTGTTCGTGATGATGCAATGCAATATGTCGAGTGACCGAAATGTACATGTGAATTTATAGAAATGACACGACCAGCGAGGCAGTGCAAAGTACCGGACAGCCACTCGTGGTAGAGCGCACTTTAAATAGGTCAGCGATAATGTCCACGACACTTTTTACCGCTCATTCACTTCCATGTCCTTCCAGCCTGGCCGATATATATATACTTCCCACCTTTTCGCTCCACTGGGAGGAACAGCAATTTGCATGTGGGCTCGGATACTAGGCCGCAGCTTCCAGAGAGACACCGGGCACCTCAGAACAACATTGTCGACATCTACGCTTCCACCCCTCTTCTGATCCACCTCTCTCACTTTCACCCACTCCCAACTCACATCCATTCAATCACTCTCCCTTCTCCCTCCCGACATGGTCTCCCGGACCGACCGCGAGATCCTCCGCGCCGAGCTCCGCGCCCGTGGCGACACCAAGCTCAATGCCACCGAACGCGAGAATCTCCTCAAACCCTACCTGCCCGATCCAGCAGACTTGGAGCCCACCTCCTCGAGCGTGAACTCGCCGTCGCAATCTCGCACGGGTGCTAACCTCTCGCAACGGCGCCAGCGGCCTCGCAAGAAGCCGATTCGCACATTCCTCAAGTCGCAACTCTACAAGTTGACGTATGCCATCACACATATCTTCTTCGGGATCGTGGTCCGTCTCCTGCAGGCGTACCATGCGGTGGTCGACCGAGTCTTTGCAATTGTATACCACCACCATCGCACCCCGGAGCTGATTCGCAAGGATGTTCGGGGGTTGAAACGCTTGCCGGAGCATCTGAGTGTGATCTTGACGCTCCACAAAGAGGACGATGCCTTGGCGGTCTTGATGGACGAGGTGGCCGAGTTGGCTGCCTGGAGTGCGAGTGCGGGAATTCCGCAGTTGAGCGTGTATGAGAAATCAGGTACGTGAAGAAGCAGAAGAGGGAGAAAAAAAAAACCCACGAGAAAACAGTACCACCCCAGGCTATACGCCCCCTCCACAACATTCACATTGATGGTTTCAATCGCTCATTCATCAATCATAAAAACACAGGAATCCTCAAATCATGCATCCCCGCCCTTCACCAAAACATCTCCACCAAACTGACCTCCTACTTTGGCACATCCTCTCAACAACCTTCCCTCCAGCTCTTTGCGCCTCACCACCCCGTCTACGCAGTCTCGACATCCAGCACTGAATCCTCACCCTCCAACACTCAGTCCCGATCTCTTACAATCCTCCTCCTCTCCGCTACGGATGGCCGCGAAACCATCGTCGACCTCACCAAGACCCTCGCCGAAATGTCTCAAAACGGCAAACTATCGCCCGACGACATCACCCCTGAACTCGTCGACGCCGAACTCAGCGACATCACCACGCAGCCTCTCCAGACCCAGCTGGGCAAGAGATCCCCCGATGTCCGCCCTATCATGAAGCCCGAGCCGGATCTTCTGCTTGTGTTTGGGTCGTTCCTGAAACTGGACGGCTATCCACCGTGGCAGATTCGTTTGACGGAAATGTACTGCACAGGCGATCACAATCATGGGATGACTGGGTATGGAGAGGCGGTGGAGTATCAGGGATTCATGAGGGGGTTGTGGCATTACGCCGGTGCGCAGATGCGATTTGGTCGATAGACTCGGATTGGACCTCGACAAGAGAAAAAAAAAACAAATAAAACCACAAGCGAGAAAGGAGTGGATTCACGCATGCACGGCGTATCGATGGTGCTTTTGTACCTACACGCTGCTAGACAGTATACCTGTCGTTATTATTAATGTTGCATAATTCATGGACAGAATTAAAAAGAAAAACCAAAGACTGGTATTATTTTGAATCGAATGCTAAAGTCAACGAGAAGTCCCGTCTGTGCAGTTGTGTAGTATGGTATCAATGTCATGATGGAAACGCCTGGGCCCAAAAACAACGGAAGAAAAAGACAAAACATAATGGGGCAGACACGTTTGCATCGCGCGGGGCCACAAAAAAGAGGACAATTTATATAAATCAGCTTCAAACAAGAGACCAGAAAAGCAACAACAATATGTCAGTGTATAAGATGAGTGGATATTATAAACCAGACCGCTATGCAAATTGAAAACCCGCCCCTCCAGCATAGTGGGGGAAGCAGAGTCGACGGAAAGACTTCACGAGGCAGAGAAAATAAAATCATAAAAAAAAGAGATGCAGAGCAGGGGTTTGCGGTTTTGACTTGCAATTTGCGACTCCATTCAAAGGTGGAGTGTCCTTGACGTCCTGGTGAGCTTCGGGAAAAGAGAAAGCCCCAGGGATGGTATATAAGCTCCATGCTTGAGGAGCGTCATGTTCGACATGGAGAATCATCATGAGATCGTTTCATATTTTGAAGTCCCCTCGCGAGAGGGATCATCCGTGCATCATATCATGATTCATGTGATCCGTGGGCCACATCGATGTGGAAAGACCATGGACGCAGTCCAAGCAACGAACAATCTCCAGCCCTGTCTCGGAGAGTCCCTCGACGGCGCAGCGAGAGCAAACTTTACGTTTGCGAGTCATCTTCTCGTCACCCATATCACCCGGGGAGAGGTAGAGATCTTGCTGATGCTCGTCCGACGTGGCGGTAGGCTCGGAGCCTGGGCAGTTGGGGGCATCGCACTGACGCAGGCAGATGAAACAAGCTCGCTGGTGGCATAGATCACAGTCCGCATAGGCGTCCAAGAGCTGTCGTGTCGTAGGGCGTCGATGGCAGATGTGACAGGGTCGCAGAGCCGAGGCAGATGTTGGGGGACAAGGAAGTGGCACCAACGTCTTGGGAGACACGGGCGGAGAGTAAGCGTCCTGAGCAGAACTGTAGACGTTGGGCGGGAGGAGGGACGGAGACTGGTGAGTCTGGATGGCAAGATATGGGGGCTGCAGGTGTCTTCGTTTCCGAGGGAGACATCGGGGGCGAAAAGACAACTCGTTGAGCTCTGCAGGGTGCCGAGACAGAGACAATGGGCGACTGGTGTCGTAGCTACTGTGCTCTTTACAGAAGGGGAAGAAGGATGACCTGCATCAAGGGAAGTTTCAAAGTCAGCCGTAAAGGTTCACATAATGTTTTCAATGCTTGCAAATCGGGGGGCAGGCGGCCACTGCTGACACTTACGGACGACTCAAGCCAACGTTTTCTTCATTGTCCCGCTTCCGTTTCTTCCATGTAGCGGCAAGCGAGGTGGCAGGCTCTGAGAAGCCAGGCATCTGAGCACACGGCGCTGGGGGAAGGGGGGTGGGAGAGCAAGTCGAGCGTGGCTGCGTGAAGTAAGAGCAAACACAGCGACGGTGCTAGAAAGACCAAAGGATGTTTGATAACGAGGGAGAGTCTGGTTGGTAAAACCAATCAGTTGGACAGGCAATCAAAGCTCGGACCCGCCCAGTCACGGTACCTGGACGGACGGGCGACTAACTTTCACCGCTAATGACCGACTGGGTTAGGAAGGCGGTTAGTGACTGCGAAGACACCCCACTTCAGACCTGAAGACCCCAGCTGACTGGACTTGCATCAGCCAGCTCGCTCTCTCTGCACTGCTGCTTTGCTCTCCTTTTGTCTTGTTCCCAGCAGGATGCCAGGAATGAACACAAAATCACCAGGACCGAGAACATCAGCCCACAGGATTACTGGTAGGCTGCTTGAATGTCAAATCTAATGCCACGTCTGTCTGGTGCGGGTGTGATTTCTGCCTTGATGCCTCGATGACCGGTGATAGTGGAGCCATGTCCGCTCAGCAGTACAGTAGCAATGCTCCACAGCATGGTTGCGAGAGCCTCGAGGCTCAATTGGGGGAGAAGGTAGGGCCTCTGCTTTACTCCAAGGCACTGTGAACAATACCAGCAAGTCTTCATTACTACCTAGGTGTGAGCCCACCACGCCAATCCATGCCATATCGTCTTTTTGCCTTGACCCCGGCTGGCGTACGGCCGACGGACCTTCCTCGCGTTCAGAACGCACTTGACTTTTTTGGTGGGTTACAGTGACCATCCTTTTTTGTTCCTACCATGAGGTACAACAATAAAGAACATTTATCAGATCAAGCCGTGGCGGTTGCAGATAATTTTGAAGAGAATCGCCATACTCATCGATGTTCATGGAGCGGCTCATTGGGTCTACATAGTAGAAGGCTGAGAGGACGGTGACTGCGCGCGATCGTCCCGCTAGCTTTCAGACTCGAGTAATCTTACAATTCCTCATACAAATTGATACGGCGGGATCATCAATCTTTTACTTTCCATCTTCCTTTTCATTACTATGGTCAATTTCCAAGGACTTGAGTGAGGAAAGGTCTTCGAGGCGCAGTCCGGCCTTTACAGGAGATACTGGTCGACAAATAGGAGAGACTCATTACCATGGAGTTAACTTCCCGCGACATCTTCCAGAGTCAGCTCACTTGATTCGAGCGGATAAAATTATACCCCGGTGGCGGACACCAACGAGCCTCGGCCAGATCTACAACCTACCAAGTTCACATCAGCAAGCCCAGCCTGCGGTTCATACACAGCTACTTTGGATACAAGGCGTGGGCACCCAATGCTGATCTCAGATTGATAAGAAGGTTAAAATTCGTCACGGACGAGTACGAGTCCGGCTGCACTCAGAAAGATCTTTTCTTCCAGCAGGCCCCCCCCCCCCCGCAGCAGTGCCAAAAAGGCAGACCCTGGACTCTTGGTGGTCTGAATGCAGTGACCATTATACAAAAGGAGGTTGATATTGCGCTAGTCGTGGTGATTTTGAAGCAAAAAGAGCGACTGGAACAGCATGTGTTGCCATCGTATCTAGACCCAAATCGGGGAGCCTTTCCACACCAGGAGCACACTGCGTTTGAGCTCGTGCGCGGGAAGCTTGGGCATGGTTTCTCTTTTTCTCTCTTTTTTTTCTCAGACATGCTTCTGATGAGCAGCGCCGAGAATCGACGCATGGTGATTAAACAACGGGGGGATAGCTTCGCTTTTTCGTTCTCGTTCCTTCTCTCAATCGATCTTGTCTCTGGTCAAAAGTGGCCGCCATCGCGCACTGGTGCAGTGTACAGTTCAGACCAGCGAGTGTACACGTCTACACGAGGTCTGGTTCCCACTAGGTGGACCTTGTGGGGCCGTGGGGAAGGCCGAATCTGCAGTCCCGAGTTGAGTCGAGCGTCAGGCGGCGCCCGGAGTCTCGGGCATCTTGGGGGCGATTCTCATTCACTCTCCATATCCAATCTGCAATGATCTTCTACATGGATGTTGCATTGATGTGCGCGCTGTGCGATGCGATTTTCATACCCTCCCCAATCAATTAGACTATAACCCGAGCAGCCGAGGAACTCTCCGACTTCAAAATCTGCTTGGCGCGGAGAGCATTCCATCACTCACGATTCCTTCACGGAGGTCTCGGCCTTCATCTTGCTTGGCCCAAGTTGCACGTCAGCAAGTCACCAGTCGCGGGTTTTCACGTTGCGCAGCCGGCAGGCCAAAGAGAACCTGGTCGACTTCAATCCGGACACGGGCCATATCCTGTTTCCCCCAAACCCTCGAGAGCTGGTCTCATCAGCGAGGTTCTGTGTCTAGCGTTGGATCCCGATCACCTTCCACCGGTGCAGGCCAGGCCATGCGATCCTGCCCGCAATAACCCTTCTCATGGATGAGGGGACCGAAAAAGGGCCTCGGCGGAAGAGGGTCTCAAGGGCGTGCGATCGTTGTCGAAGCAAAAAGGTGAGTCAGGACTCGTTCACTCAGACCAAGCAAACTCTCAGACGTCAACGGTTGCTCATCCAATTGCGGGTCAACCGTCCAGGACAAATGCGATGGTCTCCGCCCTACCTGCTCGGCGTGCCAAGCCAGCGGCCAGCTCTGTTCCTACGATCCTCACGCGAAGAAACGCGGTCTTCCCGAGGGCTATGTGCGCGGATTGGAGAAGCTGTGGGCGCTGTCCCTGTGCAATATCGACGGGTTCGAAGAAACCATGCTGGCCATGCTAGGATCCACGGCCGAGTCTGCAGATCGCCGGGAAAACCTGATGTCGATGTGGTCTAATGACAGTGCCTCGGATAGTCTGCACGAAACGTGGAAGACAAGCCGACTGTGTGGTGAATTAGAGAAGATGCTCTCCACTCCTGAACAACCCCTCGCCACGGGCAAGCGACCGCGCGACACCGACGCGGATGTCTCAAATCCGCTCGGCGGCGGATGGGGCTTTCGTGTCACTAAAGAATCAACGCCTCTCGGTCCTGAAGCGCCCCGGATCAACACGCTCCCTATTGACGCAGCTCACGCGAAACGAGCTAGGACGTTGCGTCCCTGGGACAGTCCAGGCTTGTCACAGTCGAGTTCCAACTCCCAGGAGTTGCGATTGCCTCCGTCAACATCACGACTCCTCGACCTTTACTTTGCTGTCACTCACACATGGTTCCCGATTCTCGCAAAGCACAATATCCTCCGCGCATCCTACTTCTATGCCAATCCCCCTTTCGCCATCTCCGCCAACGCTCCAGGGTCTGGTGATCATGCCGCCCTGTGGGCAATTCTGAGCTACACGATCGCCCAGGTTCCAGAAAGCAGCAGCAGCAGCAGCAGCACCGGGATTACAGCGGGTGCTTTGGATCGCACTCGGGAGTACTACTTTGTTTCCCGTCGTCTCATACCATCTGAAAAAGAGCGCTATGAACTCGGTCATATTCAGGCATTACTTCTGCTGAGCATGGTTAACATTGGCCTGGAAGATTGGACAGCCGCGTGGCTTTTGAGCGGCCAAGCAGTGCGCATGGCCATCGCGATGGGCTTGGGTACACCCACGGACTCACGTCGGACGGACGAAGGGCGGCAAGGCCAAGCGGTGTTCTTGGGCTGCTTCGTGGTCGACTCATTACTCTCATTTCGCCTATCTCGATCTCCTGCCATGTCGTCACAGGACCTGGCTCCGGTTGGCTTACTAGAGGAAGACGGACTCGAAGAATGGAACTCCTGGGTGGACGTCCTTCCAACGGCAACAGCCCCGATCAAGAGCCCCCCGCAAAAGGGCCCACTGTTGTCACTCAGCTGTTTCAACCGCCTCGTGGAGTTGGCCAGCGCCCTCAACAAGATCGCACGAAGCCTGTCCTTGGGGTGTCAAGTATCCGAATTTGCCTCTCAAATAGTGCGGGATTTGAAACAGTGGGACGATCATCTTCCGCTAGGATGCCGCCTCGTTGGACCAGAAAGCGTCTACCCCGAACGGCACTCGCCCCTGCTGCCACACCAAAGCTATCTAGGCCTCACATACCTTTCAACGCTGCTCTGGCTATACCTGCGGGTCGGTACAACTGAGCAGAGTTCGGTCACGGACGACGCGAAGAAGCTCCTCGGCCGAGGGCTGCTGATGATGACCCAGCACCTGGACAATTTCCCGATGTGTGGCCTGCCGCCTGTCTTCGAAATGTCTCTGCGCGCCATCAGCGAGCAGGCACTTTCATTGCACCAAATAGGGTCGCCATCGGACGACTTTTCATTCCTGCACTGGGCGGAGGAATTCCATCACACTGCCTCGGCGATATCGCATCCCTGGCCGGTCCATAGATCATTTGCATCATCGGTGGAGCGTTGGCAACGAATGAGCCGTGGCTTTGACGCACCGCAGCCGTATACCCGAAACGGGATCTCTGGGCTTCTAGGGCAGTACGAGGGCACCATGAGACCCGCAGGTAATGTCCACGCCATGCGTCCGGTTGACCACTCCAGTTTCACCTCGTCGATCTTGAATGGCACCAAAGATCACTCCTTGACACCCAAAGACACGAGCATGGGTGATTCCGAGATGCCCATGGGTTGCTCGACCCTTCATCGACCGATTCTGTCCGACCGATTGACAGCTCCTCGTGTGGCGGATCGGATCTTTGCGTCGGGGGCCACCCAGGTGCAGCCCCGTACGCCAGAGTCCTACATGTCCAATCCCATGTTCGCCGGCAACCCTTCTACCAGTGATCCATCCACCTCGGTCACTGAGCCCATGCAGTTCTCCCATCCCGCAATCACGGGTGACCTCGATGCGATATTCAAGGATCTAGCGTACCTCGACACGACAGAGTGGTCAAGCAACCGTGAGGCCGGGCTCAAGGACTTTGGATTCCTCGATGATAGCACCTTTCAGGCTTTCTGCCATGATCCCGACCGTCTGATGGGATCACAACCTCTGGTGCATCCGCCCTCCATCGAAGATATCTGGCCGCCACCGGGCTTTTTCCCCGAGACCTTTCACGAGCCTGATCATCCCCCCAGCGGTTGAACCAGTCTTTCCCAGAGGAGAAATGACCGTGTGATGATCAGACCAGAGAAACTCCCTTCGTATCTTCAATGTTGCCCCTAATCACTTCGCCAATTCCCTCGACTCCGATCACCTTCGAGAAGCGAGGTTCCATTTGACCCACAGACCAAGATGGCTGTGTCTTGACACCCCACTGAATTTTGAACTGCCCCAATGGTGGGTTTCAGATGCACCCAATGTCCAGAGTCCCGGGAGCGACCGTGCAAACGACAGTTCGTGTAAACTGTCAAGCGTTTCGTCGCTTCCGATCGGATCGTCCGCTATTGTTTTGGGATGTGCCCTCTCTGCGCATTCTCTTTTTTACCTTCTCGACGCGGGGAACAGACAACGTTGATCAGGTCTTGCATGATCTCTCTTCTCTGTTTCTCTCCTTGTCGAAGACACTTGTTCCTCAATAGGCGGGGCTACCGTCTTGATCCACCCGTTGAATAGGTTGTGGGAAAGAGGAGCTCCAGTAAGGGGTAACGGGGTGCTCTCTCTCTCTCTCTCTCTCCACCCCGTAAACCTCCATTTGGTGATGATCGGCCACGGAAGAGTCAAATCTTGACTTGCGCGAGCCTCAAGGCAGGCACCGAACTTCCCTTGTGCAACGAAGCCTTTGACAACGATCATGGATGACGAGGGATTATTATCTCATCATTGTTCAGCTCTCAATGGCTCCACTCGTTTACCAGTGCGCGCAATCGCAGTCATTCCCGCCTAGCAATACCGACTTCTACACTAGTAACCCGGAACATCTGCGATTGCCCACATCCAAAATATCGTCTCAAACGTGGGCACCCTCCAGAGCATTAGCGAGCCACCTTGAATTCTTATCGTGCCACCGAAGATTTGTCTGTTTTCGAGCACGTTTTCCCGGGCGCATGATCATTCTCTCGGCGTCTTTCCAGCTTGAGCCGGGGTTCGTAGGGTATGCGAGCAGATGAGCAGACGCCGATCAGCGATCAGCGCGCTTTCGCGTCTCCACTTTCCCGTCCTTTGGGAGCCTTGAACGGCTCGCATTTCCCGTGGCCTGAACCCTCCTGTCCCATCCTGCGTACTGCCTGTCCGAGGGCAGTCTGTATTATATCCCTGTTAAGCGCCCTTCTCCCTCACCAGGGCGCTTGTAGTCCTATCTGTATGTACCCAATTCAAGAATTCTGCGCACCCGGGTGTTTCTCCTTGACGGGGATTGTCAAGCCTTGAAATGCCCCTTCTCAGTAATCCAACTTATCCTGGTCGCCATCGCCGCTCGTCCAACGCTCGCGTCCATCCTGATCTCTGCCTTGCCTGGAAATCCGCCATTCTCCTGACGATCGAAGGGGGTGGCCACCTTTTCTTTGCAACGTGACCAGTCAGGTACATCCCTCCCTCCTTCAACAGTCGAACTTGAGAGGAGACAAAATCCTCCGCTCCACTTACCATTCCTCTTCCGCCGTGGCCCATTGGATCACTCAAGTACGTCGTGTCAATCTTCTCCTCTCTCAACCCCCTTGGATCATGCGTTGACGAACTCCATCACCCAATTTCTCCCCACATATTCGGGTCGATGACGCTGAAGCGTGGGGCTCCTGCGGGCTCTTCTCATGCATTCATCCCACTGGGTCCCGCGTGGCCGTGGCTGATCTATTCCTAGCAGATCCATTCTTCCCCGGCGGTTAAGTCGACACTATTCCTTTTTGTGTGCCTTTAAGGCAGTATGGATCGAATCAGCTGTGCTGGACTCCATGGTTTGAATCCCGTCCCAAGAGATCGACCGTTTCACGCTACAGTAGAGTAATGCGAAGGTGGATAAGACAGGACCAGTAAACAGTCAGATCCGACGAAAAAAAAAACACTTCATCGACGTAAAAGGGTACACAACGATTCCAATCCATTGAGAAGTTGACACTCACTGTGGATAATGCAGATTGTCGCTGCATTGCGACTGACGCGCTCGAGGCTGCATGTTCGTGAGGACGAACGATCTTCATTTGCGATGATTCCACTCCCCTCCTATCCCCATGCGAAGCTCACCGTCTAGCTTGATTACTTGGAGATATCCCGTCCGTGGGATTTCGCCAGTCTTTCCTTTTGGTTTCACGAAGCGCAGTTCCTGGGGGCTGGAAATGCCTCTTGCCTCGTGCGATCTTTGTCTATTCACCTGAAATCCAGGGTTCCCCAAGGGTTCGTCTTCTACTTGACTCCTTGCTCACCCCTCTGAGGAACGTCTACTCTCTTTTCTTTTTCTCTCTCTCTCTCTCTCTCTCTTTCTCCTAATTCATGAGGATGTCTGTCGTATTTTAAACAGCCATCAAATTTCGATCCTTCTGTTCACTCATTTAAATTCATTCAAACCCCCCTCCGTCCTGTCGCTATTCGAAAGTGGTGGGCTATCCGATCTTTTCACACCAAATATTGACATTCACATACTCCCGGCGCGGCGACTACTGCATCTCCCTCGCAAATTCAATCAAAATGATCAACTCGTCTTTCCGATGGGTTACCATCGCATCACTCTTTCTGTCTACTCTCCTCATCTACTCTATTCTTCCGACAAGCCAGCCACAAATTACAGTCATTGAGCCTCAAAAACAATGGGCGCAATCTTCCCATGAGCCACTCCACTCTGACGCAGAGCGTCCCTTTTCCGATTCCAAACTGTGGCAGCAACAACAACAAGTTTCCGATCATTCATATGACGATGAACGTTGCAGCAGAATTCGCAAGGGCATGGAAGATATCTTTGTTGTCTTGAAAACGGGCGCGACTGAAGCTCGACAGAAAGTCCCAGTGCAGCTGCGTACTACCCTCGAGTGTGTTCCACATTATGCAGTATTCTCCGACTATGAAGAAACCATCGGTGGAGTGAGCACCCAGAACATCCTGCACAATATCACCGAGACCACGCGGGACAAAGAGCCCGAGTTCGAACTCTATCGCCGACTGCAAAAAGTTGGCCCTGAAGGTCTCACTGAAAAAGACTTTGGCGACGACTCCAATGGACCCTTTGGCAAAGTGAATAACCCCGGCTGGAAGCTGGATAAGTGGAAGTTTCTCCCCATGATAACGGGCGCGTTGGAAGCTCAACCCAAGGCAAAATGGTACATCTTCATCGAAGCCGACACGTACATTGTGTGGCCCAACCTGATAACCTGGCTGTCCCGCCTCAACCACACACAAACCCACTATCTCGGCAGCCAGATGCAGATCGGAGATACCCTTTTCGCCCACGGCGGTGCAGGAATCATTCTCTCTAGCCAAGCGATGAACCTTCTGCACGACTACCAGATCACTCACCAACCAGAGCTTGAGCGGATGGTCAGTCAGGAGTGGGCCGGAGACTGCGCCTTGGCTCGCGCGCTCAAAGAAGTCCACGTCGATCTGACATGGGCCTGGCCCATGATGATGACCTCCCGGCCTCATGAAATTGATCATTTTTCAGAGGCATACGGTCGTCAGCCGTGGTGTTTCCCCGCCGTCTCTTATCACCATATGAGTCTTCACCACATCGAAGACATGTGGCGCTTCGACCGAGGATGGTTCAAAAGCGGCAAAAATGCGCTCCTGCTCCACGGTGACGTGTACCGTGAGATGGTGCATAACAAGTCTCTCGCTACACGATCCAACTGGGACAATCTCTCTCCGGCGAACATTAAACTCGATCCTCCCCAACCATCTGCGGATGCGTGCGCCAAAGCGTGTGCCCAGAATCATGACTGTCTGCAATATTCCTTTGACCACGGGAAACAGACGTGCAAGCATGCCTCGACGACGTTTGGTGGTGTTCCGACCAATGGAACCGATTCAGGCTGGATCACGCATCGGGTGCAACGACTCTTGGACAACTTTCAATCGTCGTGTCCAGAGGTACAGTGGGTGATGCATTGATGCGTCTACCGTTGTCTTCTCCCCACCCTCTTATTGCCCGTGATTTGTTCTCAACCTCTTGCTTCTTTTTCTTTTCCAAGTTTCCACCGTTTCTATTGCTTATTGCATATATTCCCCATTTGGTACATTGCTTCGGCGCACTCTTTCGCTGCCCTTTTTCCATTTCGACCTCTTGAAGAGGCATTTCCTTGATCTGTGACATTGGCGCGGTCTATTTCCCCTTTGAGCTTGGGTTTTCCTCGTTCTCTTCTCTCTTTCTCATTTTGAGACTCTTATTTTTCCTGGTCCGTCTGCTGTGCAGATGGTTACATGCATTTACTCTCCAGCCCCTCGGCACTCATACATTGGCCCGCGGTCTACAGACTTGGGGACCCGAGATCGCTCCACTACTTTCTGGACGTATCTCACTTCAAATCGCAACCAAGAACATTTATATCATTTCTGCAAGAATACTTGTAGCCTTAACCTCCTCTCTATTTCTCTGTATCCATATAGAAGTCTTTCGACATCCACAAACACCTTCCATCTCAGACAACCCTCACCACGCTCGTCTCCCTTTCCCTCCCTTTCTCCCTCGCCCTCTCCCGAATGAACACCGGGACCAAACAAAGTACAATCGCCACACTGACCACAATAGCCTGAATTCCAAATACCAAACCGATCCCATTCCGAGCAATCCAGGCCGGCTGGAAGTATCCCACCGCAAAGCCTCCACATGTTCGCCACATATTGAGAATGGCAGAGACGACTGTGGATTGATCGGGGTACTTCTCCAAGGCGTAGGCTGTGATAGCTCTGTGTATAAAAGTGTGGAAGATTAGTACAGTGTACAAACACCGTGTTTAAGGGGGAGATGCGCGAATTGCGAGACGTTTCAAACAAGAGAAATAAAAAAAGAAAAAAACTCACACAACTGTCCCCACCATTCCTATATTGACCATAATCCATCCCATAGCAATACCGATCCAATGCTTGCCATATTTCATAGTCATGCCATACGTAAGAAGGCCGCAGACCATACTTGACAGGGGAAGCCAGACGCCATGTAGCCGGTACTCGGGTCGCCATTTGGTATGGTTGCGCTTGTAAATCCAATCATTGAAAATGAAGCCGACGAGCCAGCCTGTGAAGATAAGTTTGTGAGAATTTTGTTTTGATGTCTTTTTTTTCCTCAAAGAGGGGAAGCAGGGGAGTGCTACGAAAAGTGTGGACAGGATCAAAACTCACCACCGAGTGCGCCGATTACGCCCGCAAATCGCATCGAAGACGCTTGGATCGTGTTCATGTTGTATGGGGGACTATGTAGGAAGATATCGAGTGTTGTGACGATGCCTTGCGAAAGAAGGTTAGTATATTGGAATACGAGAACTCCGATCTTTCTGGACAAAAACAAAAGAAAGGGAGAAAATATGAAAGACAGTATCAGGACATTGGCAAAGTACCAACGAAGATACAAACACTCACCAATGGGCCAAGTACAGATCATTAGAGCCGCCATTCCCGTCATCAGCAACGGAAACTTCACCACATATGCAATCATCACTTTGCACCAATGCACCACGGTTACCCATTTGGGTAGACTCGTATTGCCGACTCCAAAGTATGAGCCTAGACGAGATGCTGGAGTCTTCCCCGGTTGATAGTATGTCTCTGCACCCCACACGAGCACCAGCAGTGTCGAGAAGCCGTAGATCGCGGTCAGTACGCCGAATGAAACAACCCAGTTGGTGCCAGCGCCAATATATCCGGCGATAGCGGGCCCGAGAAATGGACCGACCATGAAGGTGGTACCCCAGATGTTGATCATCAGAGGCCATTCTGGGGGGAATATCCATGCACGTTAGATGGGTGTCAATGGAAGGATTGGAACTATGCATCTGCGAGACGGCCTCATTACTCACCATGCGGACTGTATATATCATGAATGATGGGAAGGCCAATGACCTGTGGTACTGTCCCAAAGAGACCCTGTAGAGTGCGGAAAATGGTGAAAGTGGTCCAGTCTTTTGAGAGTGTTGCGCCCAGGACCATAAACATGGTGATCACTTGGGGCCAGATCCAGACGGGGAATCTGTTTACCAACGATGTTCATCGTTAGTCTCAAATTCTGCTTCACTTTGCACTGGAACAAGTCTGTTCCTACTCACCGACCGTAAGCTTCGATCAATGGCACGGCAAGAATGCCGCCAAACCCTTGAAGCAAGATGCCATAGTTCATACTGGTCGCAGAGTGCGTGATGCTGACGCCCCATTCGATCGCTTGCGGTGTGATCAGGGTGCTTCCCCAGACCATTGCACTGTAGCGATTAGGGGAAAAAGGACGAGATTAGCGAGTTTGAAAGATATCCAAATGCCATACGACTCGCGGGCGAAAAAAAAAAAAAAAAACATCAAAAGATCTTATAAGAAGGTATTTGTTGTGATCCCAATCATAAACGTACCCATCAGCAAGTAGCGAGCTTCCCATCAGAGACGCAAAAAGAAGCGTCTTGCGCATCCGACTCCAGTTGCGTGGATTGCGTCTGTCCATTGCCTCTCGCGTTTTCGTTCCATACTCTGAGGTAATCAATTCGCGCGACTGCGAGGCAGTGCTCTCTCCATCCAGTTCAATTCCACCAAGATCACCAATAAAGGTATCCTTCTCCATGACGAGCAGGAGAAGAAGGCAAAAGTCTTTCAATTGAACAAACACCCCGCGATGAGCGCAGAGTGCCGGTCTTGTGCAATTGCCCTGCCGCAAGGGGTAGCGCACAGCCGAAAACAAACAGGAAAAAAAAGGCCCAAATGTCTGAGAATCACAAAAACGCGTCCAAAAAGAGTGAATGTGATACAATAAGAAAAGGAGTAAGAATAGTCACCATCGAGAACCCAAACCATTGATGAGTGATCCTCGGAGGGGAGGAGACTGCAAATCTACATGCAGATCATGCACCGCTCGACGGTCTGAATCTTGATCTTGCGTGGCTGTTCATGCACAGCGAATTCAGACAAGAAGAGTGTCAGCGCCCGGAGTTTCGGCTGCTTTCCGAATGACTGGCGAGTTTCAAAGCCTGTCCGCGTGGCTCAGCTGGTGTTCATAGATGTCGTGTGGTCGGACTTGGAGGTGTGGGGAATCGGAGCTATCGAAGATCCTCACATAAGGTATCCTAGTTTGATTTATCATTGCGCCACTTTTCACCCGCGTGGATTTGCTCGCGCTTGCATAGCGTAGGAGAATGACTCCCGGGATTTTGGTCATTGGGTTAGGCTACGCTATCCATAAAATTTTGGCTTACTACTTAAGCAAAACACTCTACTTGTCTCTCTTGATCGGGAGGGTTTGTCCAACCCGGAACCTCGGGATCTCAAATGAGATACAGAGAACATGCCTGACTGGTACTCGACCTCGACTTGTGCATCAAAACGCAGAGCTGCCGGGAAATTAAGTATTGTTATCCACTGGGAGCCCGCTTTGAGCGACAAAGTAGGGATTGGTTAAGTCATAGCAACAAGCGAACACAATAAACATAATTACGGCATTGTTTGACAAGATCGCACTTTTTGATGACAGCCGCAGTGAGATTCATGTGGTACAGCGAAGTTTACCTTGTGAGAGAGGAGCCTAACCATTTCGACTTCATTCTGCGCGTGTTCGTGCCTAAAGAGAGCCTCATATGAATTGCCATGTACCTTTGGATCTACGCAGGCCCAGGGCACCTTGACTTTGGCGAGCTCGTTGCGCTTGGCAAACATGCGCAGCTGTGCATATCCCTTCAAAAGAATCCTTAAAGTTGCGCAGGCAGTGGGGCTATCTCAAAAACTGGAAGGGTTTTGTCGAGTCTGTATGTCTTTACCCCCAGTTTAGGCAGATGAACAACTGAAACACTTAGTTGTCAAAAAATGATAGTGATCCCGGCAAGAATTTCCTTATAGTCGCTTGCTCAGCTGAGCTTTCACCAAGCTGATAATTTAGAAGCAAGCAAAGCAGTCTGCACAGGGCTTAGTGCGGCTCATGAGTATCAAGTAGTCCGGAAAATTGTTGATAATATTTGTGATGTGTACTTTTCAGTGCTTTTGTGATGGAAACTCACTCTGCTCGGGCTTTTTGGCTTGAATTTTGATGGCTCGGACCCTGCCGGCAACACTAGCCGCCCAATACGTCAGATAGGCCCAAAGCCTCGTACTGATGTACACAGAGCTCAGTTTAGGGAAATAATTCTAAAATGGGTATTCATGCATTTGCCATGTGAAAGAAAGACCCACGTAGGCCACGCGATTCGAGCATAGAAGAGTGCGCATTTTAGGGTCTAGAAGACGACCACATGCCTTGCGCTATTTTCACTCGATAAGGCGTATGCGAGCTTTTCTCAATCTGGCATGTCACATTTTGTAGATGCCGAGACATTCATCTAGCGGGTCGCAGCAACTTGAGCTTCTTGTACTGGACTTTCGAGTCCGATATCAATTGATCCGAGGCAGATCGATCTCATTGAAGTCCAACTTTGATACTGGCCAAGATATTATCGGTCAGCTATTTCTCCGCACTGGTCCATTATTCTCTCCATTTGAAATCACCATCCTCGGATATAGTTATGTCTTTACTCAATCACTTGGCCAATCTCATGCCAGACTTGCCAGCGGGTGCTTTGTTGGCTGGCACTGTTACTCTTGTGAGTAAAAATTATCGGGGTTTTCTCCTCCTATCTCTGTACTTGTCACTAAACTCATGAGCCAAAGCCTGCCTCATTAGGATTTGTACCTGTTGCGATTCATTTTGATCTATTCGGTGTACTGGTTCGTCATGGGGGCTCGGCGACAGCGGAAGATATCGCTCGTCTAGTCAACAGTGCAGTGATACCAGATAGCAAAAGCACGACTATGATATGTAGGTCAATATGTCTCCCAGCGCCTTTATTTTTTGCTCCCATTTACATTCACTACTGTTTCCTAGAAGCTGACTTTGTTCTTCAAGCAACTCTCCTCGCTTGTATGACCCGCCCACTCTTTCTTCACGAAGAATACAGCTTTATCTTCGACCGACTTGATAAAAGCTAGATAGAGCTTCAAGATGGCTAACTTCAAAACGCAGCCGATACATTATACATCATGGCCGGTCTTGGCTTGGTTGACCGCGTTGACGAAACCTGCTTCAAGGCAAATCGTGTCACACACCACCTGGTTACCATGCCATCGGCACAGCATGGAGCCCTGCATTTGTAGGTTCTGAACATAGTCTGCCTCTCACAAAAAAACACACTACCACTAACATTGCCTTTTATTTTCATTAGTTGCACCGAAGCCATGATGGCGGGCGCCTTCTTGATGAAGAAGCTGCAGGATACCAACTTTGCCTACCCATTCGCCGAAAGCAACGGACCCCTTCAATACGCATACGAGTTAACGGGCCAGGCGGAATTTGCCAAGCAGCACACCTACTCCATCATGGAAGCTCAAGGCCGCATGGATAGTTTCAACCGGTTCATGATCGGCAAGTTTCTCAAGTTCGGGACATTTCCTGAGCGTGTAATGTCTGCAGGATACGATCTCGGGGCTGCACTTGGTCTTGACGATGCTACTGCCGATTCTGGTCTCCGCAACGACGAGGTCGCCATGGTCGACATTGGCGGCGGACACGGTGAGCTGCTCCTTGAAGTTCAAGCTCGATGGCCACAGCTTCAGCCTGCCCAGCTCGTTGTGCAAGAGTTCAACGCAGCTATCGACAATGTTCCCGGTGTGCGTCTGGAGGAGTGGAATTACAAAGTTTCGGCAGAGCAACCTATCCGCGATGCTCGAGCGTACAGCTTACAGCATATTTTGCATAACCTGCCGGATCTCGATGCCGTGGCCTTGTTGCAAAAGCTTTCTCGAGCGATGGGATCAAAGTCTCGCGTGCTGATTGTTGAATATGCGAAGAATTTGACGTATACAAATCTCCATGCAAGCATGATTGCATTGTACGGAGGACGGGAGCGCAGCTCGGCAGAATGGCATCAAATGGCCACGATTTGTGGCTTGAAAGTGACATTCGAAAGGTACGAGACTGCGGGAGAATCTTTAGTGGAGATGCAGCGAATCTAGTGCTTTTATTGCATGCCACTGGGGATATCTTCAATGCTTCTCAATGCAGGAAATCAATTTGAGAAAATTCGATGGCATGTCGTGTCAGTGTACGGCTCTTTACCGGATAACGATCTGTCGTCATCAAATATCGTATGCCGTAGAGAGGTTGGACATCAAATGATCATATATCGGTCCTTTCTTTTTATTTTGGGCTTTTAGTTTCGAGAACACAGATCTAGCTCCACATTGAATGTGAACCCCATCATTTTGGCCTAAGCGTATGTCTGTGTAAAGCGCTCGTCTCATGCAGCCTATTTGATGCCTAATCGCCCAAGACTGGTCACATTCCAGCATCGCGTATCGCGCAAAATCGACAGACTGGAAGGATTCCCGACTTTTACTTTTGACATGACTGCCTGCACGATCATAGTTTGATGGTCATCGCCTACCCATGGTTCATTCGATGGTCTGTTGCTGCTCTACGCACCCAATGAGTGCTGAGAATTTGCAGCAGGTGGATCTTTGAGCCTCGGTTCATTACGGAGAACAGAAAACAGATGACTCTTCCAGTCAAGTAGATTTATTTACATACAAGACAGGCTACTTTCTGACTGCACGAGTCAGAATTCGCCTAGGGAGGCACACCTTGCGGCCCTGTACGGTCGGGCCGGCGAAACTTAGTCCTTTCCTGCGGCATGCAAGGGTTCAAGTCAAAGAGCACTTTGGGCTCGCAGTGATCTCGCAGACCGCGTATCCCTTGCAAACTTGGCCATTAGCCTCAACGTGGCTGTGACTCGAAGTTCAGAGGTGCCAGAGAAATCGTGGAATGTAGTCGCCTCTGTTAGCTGGAGGAAAACCATGCCCATGGCAACGTGTCGGACAAAACAAATTCTGAGCTCAGTGAGGATATCCTTTTATTGTACAGCGCCTCACTAAATGGGCGATGATTCTGCCATGCGTTATTGTTTGAGATCCAGTAGGCGTTTGAAGTCAACATGATGAGATGGTAAACTCCGCCCTCTAAAATATAGTGTCCTCCACCTTGCAATGTGTTTAAACAACTTGGAATACGACAAGGTCAATCCACCAAATTTTTAATCGGAGCTTAGACAATACATCGTCTCGCTTTCATTATCCTCTATGAAACAATTGAGTCATTATGATATCGGATGAAATATGGTCTATGAAGCGTGGACAAAACAAATTCGCACGTCCATCCATATCCCATTTACTGATATAATTTGATACCTTCACAAAATTGATTCCATGTTAGGCAATCAGAAACGAAGCCAAGATCTAAAGTTCCTCTTCTGAATGCTCTTGCGCCAAAACAGGCAAGCCGCCTGGTCGGATCAGCTACATGTCTGCATAACTTACAGGCAGCCTAGAGATTGTGGCTATTAGGATGACCCTCGGCTCTCAGGGACCTTGAGTTTGATTTGCTGTGTCAAGACAGGGCGTTGCTTGTCATTTTTTCCTCAAAAATTAAGATTACCGCACGTACTATGGTGAAAGGCTGCCAGTCAGCCCTGTGCTCGCTTCTCACCCATAAACACACTTTATGCGGTCAAGTGTCACAACTCGAAAGTAGCTCATGGCTTTCCGCCACACCGAACTATTGATGCTGCAGTCGCCTGATCTATGTCATGGTGCATACTTTAGAAGAAAAGTCTCAGTGTCTCCCACTCGCCAGCTGGGACCCAGTGTATCCCTTGCTCGCTTATGCTCCCTTTCGAGTGCAACAACGCCTCATATGCCGCACGCCACAACACCACCCAGGGAAAGACCTATTGAAGCCAACCCCACACAAAGATAGAAACTTTGTTCACTTTCCTCCAGATTCCTTTTTCTAAATCAATGGGCTCTCGAACTCGACATGTATAGCTGTCCGCCGGATCTATTGTATACTGAGTTTTGCCTAGTTTCGGAGAGATCCGAATTCCACCAGTTCGTCCACACCTGAGCTCAAAGCTTGTGCATGGCGATCCGATCGCCGGGGATTAACAAGGGTCCCCTCGCTCTGCAGATCATTTTGATAGAACTGTTACTCTCATTACATTCGACACTTTCAAGTGCCATCTGCGGAATAATATATCCGAGCAACAAGGGTTTCCCTCTCGTTTGTAGGACTCTGAGGTACCTTCCCTGTGTCTACAGCAACCCGATCGACGGACCACCCAGTCGTTGTTTCAGAGCTGAAGCTCATCGAATGGCCGTTTCTTGAGCCTTATCATCTGTTTGCACGTCCATCAATCTTTGTGATTACTGTGCCAAGGTGCGGGATATTGCTTTGAATTTTACTCAAACAAGAACATGGACGGCATTCCACGTCCCGGAGAAGGAGATGTGGACATTGGTACGTTGAGACTTGTTCAGCTATACTCTAACAAATGACATGATGACAACGGAGCTGACCGAGATTTCCAGGCACAAATATATTCATAGGATGCTGGGTACGCTTAGAAAATCGCCCCAATCTATTCACACTTTACTTTGTCTTCTCATTTCCCAGGAGATTTTGCTCTGACAGTATATTTTGAACCTAGATTATGACCGGCGTGGTGGGAGCCACCCTAATCTTCCGGTATGCAGTCAAGAGCTGGGTCCGATTTGCCCTGCCCCAGGTCTCAGCTCCAGGGCGAATCTGGGGCTACGAAGACCTATTCTTTCTTACCGCATACGTGCTTGACCTTGGGCACATGACTATGATTCAGATGAGGTAAGTAGATCTATTTCTCAGTACTATGTGTCTAGCAGGGCGCAGTTTGCAGTCTTGGATCTTAGACTAAACTACTATATCTAAATTTGCAGCTCCGAGTGGGGTTTGGGAAGACATTTCTACTACCTGACGGGAGAAGAACGATTCATGGCTATGCAATATGACTTTTATTCGCAACCACTGGCCGTTGCTGCAGCCATGGTATCTCGAACGGGAATGATGTGGTTCCTCTTGACGTGTTTTGCGGCAAGCGACAAGAAGATTCGCATCTCGATTATTGTTTGTGCTATTATACAGATTGTCGTCAACATGGTGACGATCATGCAAATCATCGTCCAATGCGGACCTAGTTCACATATTGCGGTGAGTTTCTGTTCAGCCCTGGTTTATGCACTGCAACATTGCGAAGTTGATGAGATAGACCAAAGATAAACTGACTTGGGAATTCAACGCGCAGGCCAACCGTGTACTTTACTTCAAGTACATGTGGACTCCCTTGCCGAGTGACGGATCTGTTGTCTGTCAATCACCAGATGTCCAGACGACTGTGGGCTTTGTTCAAGGAGGTTCGTTGGATCTTGTTTTTCTCCCCAAAGACTGTTTCAAATGAGCCGCATGGCTGATTCATTCACAGGCTTCAATACGGTCATCGATTGGATACTGGCAGTCATCGCTGGTGTTGAACTGTGGCAGTTCTTCCTCAGGACGTTGCACCGAGAGAATCTCTCCGTTTGGTCACAATTCAAAAAAATCAATAGCACTGTCCGATCCCGTCGAATCTGGCAAACCTTGACGTTATGTGGACCACTAGTTCTTTCGGGCGCCGCCTCAATTGTCAAGACATGCGTATGTGAGCAATTGTCCTTGCTGTGATGGCAATGGAGGAATTTTTCCGGAAGCATTAACGATTTTTGACTGACTTGTCTCCCTACTAGAAACTGAAGTCCTTGGGTGACCGACTGGACTTTACTTACAATATTGTGTCCTTTATTCTTTGGGTCAAGTGAGTTGGATTGCAGATTTGAATTTATCGCAATGCCCTTTGAATTATGACCTCGAGTTCTAACAAGCTTGACAGAATCGAAAATTACAGCATTCTTCTCGCTTCTTGCGCTCCAGTTGCCCGACTCTTTCTTCGAACCATTGTCGATGCCCGACAAGAGGGCCAATTAGGGTATTGGTCAAAATCAAATTCACGCAGCAAGAGCGCCAAGAATGAGGTTGAACTCAAAGACAGACACAGTCCTGACAACATCGGCTGGATGGACTCGTCTACCGCCACAGCCACCGCAACGACACCATGGCATGATGAGGAGCAACCACCTAGTACATGGGTAGTGAGTCCAGACAAATCCGGTCATCGCCTCTCAAAGGGACTCCAAGGCTTTGAGCATGAATTAGAAGATGTTGAAAGCGGGGGCGTGACGGTTCAGACAGATATTGTGGTGCATGTCGACAAGCGCTGGTCATCTTGCAGTGGGGATGCGAGACTCTTACCAGAGGGAGGAGAAGTTGTTGCAGGGAGGCCATAATTGAGTCTGCCTCACTCGAGAGGATGATCCTGGACGCTTTGTTTGGGCGTATGGCATCAGTCACCTAATTGAATTCTTTTTGCACATAACATATTGATATATAATTTTCTCGAGCTTCCACATTCGTCTACAGTGACAACTTGCTTACGTTGAAGCCTTACCTATTCTAGAATTCGGGATTGGTTTTCTCTTCTCGAGTGGTGATTGATCCAATATCAAGATTGCTTGCGTGCCTCTGGGGGATTTATCACGTCTCAAGGAATTGTGTGCAGGTCGAAGGGGTGCTTCGCTCCGATAACTGATCGTTGCCATTTTACTTTGGTACTCATTGATTAATTCCAAAGCTCGTTTCTCAAGCAAGACTCTCTCATAACAAGCTCGGGTGGTTTCTCACCACGAGAACGCTACTTGATAGTCGAGCCCCAGACAGCCCCTGGAACGTCAAAGACATCGGCCAACGAGAAAGTCACCGAAGCCTGGTCCCCACAGACCCTTTGCAACAGTATCCAGAGATAATGTGACTCATAATATGCTATGAGACTTGATTAGAGGCTCTCCCAACACGATGCTCCCCCACCAAAGACGGAGCTTATAACATTCAAAATCAAGCTTGATATCCCATTGCCTTCCTCCACCAATTCCACACCCCTCGTCTCGCCATCCGATTTCCAAATTCCTTCACACTCTCCACTTCCATCAGTCCAACTTCCGCGTCTCTCGATTCTGGTGCCTTATCATTCTTGTTGTTGTCCTCTGCTTCCGCCCCCACGGCACCTGGTCTAGCGACAAGCTGAAAATCCTTATATCGCAGTTTTCGCACAACATTGACCCATTCCTCCACGTCTACCTTGTCCCGGCCTTCGACGTACATGATTCCAGGACAGCCCCCGGATCGTAAGAGCACATGGCACTTGTGTGTATCGGCGGCGCGTTTGAGAGCGGCGACTTTCTTGCGCGAGGTGATGTGATGGGTGCGGATCAGAGCATTGAAGAGCATCATCGGGGTGGGTAAAGGACGTGATCCATCTCTCTCTCTCTCTCTCTCTCTCTCTCTCTCTCTCTCTCTCGCACTTGTCACCAGCAGTGGCTGAATGGCATGCAATATCAGAGGTGTTCTTTACGGGATGATATTGCTCGTAGCAGACGGTCAATCCTCTTCCTATCCAGGGCGGCGGGCGGCTGAATAGACTGGACGGAATGAAGGTGAATAATCGGATTGCGGCCTCGGGCATCAATTTCTCGACATGGGATGTCTGCCTGAGGATTTCATTCAGGTACCAACTTACTCTAAACGGGTGTCTATGAAACCGATACAATTAAATGTGTGACTTATTGCGACAAGCAGACGAAGCGACAAAAATAGGAAATCATTTGGACATTCTGTGGGTGGCCTACTCGATTGCATCCTCGGCGAGAAATTCACAGTGTTTTATGATGTGGGAATCGAGAATCTACGTTGGCATCCATACGTCCTGTCCTCATGCTAAAACATATCTCTGCTCTGCCAACCTGTCAATATCTTGCAAAGACTTGTTTCACGTCCATCGATTCCACTCTGACTGATATATCCACTTGAAATAGCGACTACTTCCCAGAGATAGCTTCAGTTTACCCCATCGGCCCCTTAGCTGTTATCTACTTTGTGAGTATTAATTCACCCAAGCCTTGACCTACCGACTCGACTTGCATAGAAATTTGTCTCCATAACGGCGTAAAATATCTCGTGCTTTATGTACATGAACTATAAGATAGATTAAATTTCAACCAAAAACAAGCCTCCCTTTTGATGATACAACGACAACACATCAGATACTCAAATCATGAGCAAATGCACTCGGTCTTCGCCGAGCGCGACATCGAAAAAGAAAAAAAGGAAGAAA
The DNA here is from genome assembly GCA_023626555.1 of Penicillium sp. PF2412A. NCBI lineage: Eukaryota > Fungi > Ascomycota > Eurotiomycetes > Eurotiales > Aspergillaceae > Penicillium > Penicillium sp. PF2412A. Next base: position 189,133 of record JAMAHA010000045.1, on the reverse strand, counting down.
GAAACGCGAATAAAGATAAATTCCTCCCACCATCAGCCCCCTCCGGCCTCTTCTAGTATGCGTATCGGAAGGTGGGATTCTCCCGATCAGTCAGACCGGCCCATTTCGTCTCATCGAGCATAGACTCGTCCACGGGCCCCTTCTTCTGATCACGTCGTTGATTTTCCCACCGATAGTAGACGAAAAGGACGACGGAGAGCACAGCCGCCGCAGCTTGTGTTGCCAGCACGGCAATCTTGGCGGGTTTGTACTCGGGAGCATCGCGCACCTGGAAGGTCTGCGGTCCAATGATATTTCCCACTGAGAACGAGCCGGCGACGAGTGCGCTGGCAAAGGCACGCTTGGTGTGTCCAGCGCAATTGGCCATTGTCCACTGGTAGAGAATCGGAAGGGTGGCGACGATTGCATTGACCAGGTAAATCCCAATCAAAACGCCTGCTTTGTTGTGCTTCGGGAGGAAGGACATGAGAGCACCGCCGATGATACCGGGAATCGTGCAAAGAACGTTCCAGGCCCAGCGGTTGGAAGTTTTGCGAATGCCGAACCCGACGAGAAGAGTGAAGAAAATGCTCACCAGGCCACCGGGCGTGTTGAGTAGGGCGGGAATGGGACCAGTGAATCCGAAGCCGGCGACCAGAGTTGCTGAGTATGTGGTGACGACTCCACTGGATACGGAAATCTAAAGAAATGTTAAAAAAAAGTCTGTTCATGCATCGAGAATACGCAGTGACGTGACAACGTACCAGAATGGTGATCAAGGTCAACAGCCACAGCTGGACATCGCAGACGGCATCCTTGATCTGGCTAAAGTTCAACGTCGTGCTCCACACGCCAGTCTGATTCTCACCAACATGCTGCAGAAGCGCGACTTTTTCCTCCTCGGAAAGCCACTTGGCTTTGATGGGAGAATCCGGAATGAAGAAGAAGGTCAAGGCGCCGACAATAGAGGTGATCAGACCGAGAACGATGAACATGATGCGCCAGCCTTCGAGATCCGCATATTTGACATGCTGGAATGCAAATGAGATGATACCGCCCAGAATTTGCGCCACTCCCAGACCCATGTACCAAAATGTAAATCGAGGGGCTTGTTCACTTCGGGTGTAGTACTGACTGCTTAGAAGCATCAATGACGGTCCGACAGTGGCCTCGAAGATCCCGAGAAAGATGCGCGCTGTCAACAAAGTCGCGTAGTCTTTCGCACCGGCAGAAGCAGCGGCTGCCACTCCCCAAAAGAAAACATTGCCTCCCAACCATTTCGCCGCGGGAGCTTTTTGCAAGCAATAAACTGGAGAGAGACGTCTCTGGGTTAGTTTTTCCGGTGTGGAGAAGGAGATAAGACGTCGATCAGGAAGAGAGACAGGACGAACCATTGGGGACCTCGGCGATCAGGTACGCAATAAAAAACCAAGTTGCGGTATTGGAGAATTCATTTCCCACGAGCTTCAGATCTGTCTTGATTCCCATAACAGCCGCATACTAAATCAATGGATTGAGACAAGATTGTCCCATCCCCCACAAAATGAGTCCATGTTCCAGCGGAGATGATAGGGAGGAGGAGGGCGCCGAAGGATTTGGCAACTCACGTTCAGCATTACTTTGTCGAGAAATTGCAAAATATAGCAACAAAACATATACGGCATCAGACGCCGATCAATTTTACGCCGAAGCGCCCCTAAATCCACATTGGGATTCACGTTTCCATGGCCCTCGAGGTATCGTACAGCCTCATCATCTCGATCAAAACCGTCCGAGTTGGAGGTCACTTTGGGCTCTTTAACGCTCATTATGATAGATCACAAGGACTTTTGGGGAGGAAAGTAAAAAGAAGTCTGTATACCCGGCAAGCCAGACTAAGGCAAGAAGAAGTAAATGCGTTATGCAATGCGCATCGAAACCTGGATTCCCGGGGAGGAAAATTTGACAAGTCAATCGAGATATAAAAAGTCAATTGAAGCATCCAGCGCTATTCCAAATGCAAGGTTCATGTCCGAGATCAAACAAGAGTACTGCATTGAATTCCTGGATGAGGATAGACTTGGGCCAGACAAACCAGGGCGACACGAGGGGCTAGGTGGCAATAGCGCGGAGAATGCGTGCATGCGGGCGGCCAACGACGGAGTATAGTGTGAAACGTGCCGTTTCCTAGCCTAGCCCGGCCGACAGACCAGTGGTGATTGAAGAAGAGACTCAGGATACATAAGATCTGACAAATGTTGCATGACTAGTGTCGGTACTTTTGAATCCGAGCAATGGAGTCCGGGTCTGTTCCAGAACTACGAGCATCTCGGCAGAGAGGAGAGCAGCACGAGGAGGGTGGTCCCCACGTACAGTACTGCGCCGTGGACTCGAGTGTTCAGAATCCAGCCACAATGGAAAGGGGAAGAAATCCTAACAACAGGCAGCTGCGATCAGGAAATTCTCCACATCCAGATGAATTGGCGTTTAGATTACAATTAAATGGGTAAGAGGCGTTCTGGTCGTGATGAGCCTTCCCTCGGCAGTGGATCGAACTCTATAGATATGCCAAAGAAGCAAGTGGTCGATTCCACGATCCCGAAATGAGTCTCCACGGAGCGCCGCTACCGCGTGGGAATCCAACCGTCAACTTTTCCTGTTCGCCCGCAGACCCGGTCATGCCATTCCTGACTGAGATTGTGCCGAAAGTCGAGAAGTCTTCACTTACGGCATTGAGAAGTCTTACGTTCCAGGAGTGGAGACCTGGAAATAGGATCCTAGTCTCCCTCAAGACAGGAGAGATGATGGACCTTTCTTTCTTGATTCGTTCTGCAAGAGGTTTTCACCCGGCGCTGTGTGGCAGCAGCCCGACAGCATTGGATCCCGAAAATGCTACGTTGAATACTGCGCAAAGGGATCCTGGCCGGTCATGACAGCCAGCCGTGAGATTGGGCCTGGCTTACAGGGGGGAGGGGGGGGGGGGGATGCGCTGGATTTCTGTAGCTCCACTTAAGCTATTCAATAGATCCTTGAGTCTCCGATCGATGTCTTGTTCTGATCTGTACATCCGTCCTGACGAGCCCATGTGAGCAAAGATTTGATTATACCTCCGGGGCGTGAGATTCCAGTTCCCATCTCTTGCCCACAAAAGCGCTTTCACACATGCTCTTGATTCTTCTTTCTTTCTTCAAATTCGCATATTGAAGGAAGCGGCTTCTCGAGTATGGGCTGGGTTCATAATGCCCCGCCAGAGGTGGAGGCCGTCTCTCAGTACCGGCAGATTCTGGGCGTCTGCTTGGGCCTGACGATATTGATGGTCATTACGGTCTGCCTTCGGCTATGGCTCAGAGCGCAGACCGGACGCCTGGGAGCGGCAGACTATGTGATGGTCTTTAGCATGGTACGTTCAAGTCTTGAACTCGAATTTCATTTGATATTCTGAAGAGTGCTCATCGCATCCACATCCTGCTACAGATATTCAGCATTATCTACAGCGCATTATGTATCTCTCGTGAGTCTCTCTTCTCGGCCTGATTCGGCTCTATACCTGCTGAAGATGCAAAACAGAAAGTCGATACGGACTGGGTCTACCGCTGAAACTACGACCGGCCCTGGATAAAGCAACCTATACCAAGGTAAGCACGTCTCTCCGATGAGGATTCGAACTTCATTCCTAGTCCGGATCGCTGACGAAAAGTAGCTCAACTATGCAGGACGTCCATTCTATCAGCTCGGAATAGCTGGATTCAAAGCCTCGCTCTGCCTCAGCTACCTTCGCCTGATCTCGGGAACGTCGATGAAATTCTATCGGATCCTCATCTGGGTTGTCATTGTGCTCAGTACTGTGGGCCACTTGGCAGGAGCACTGGTCTTGATCCTGAACTGCACACCGGTACGCGAACCCATCCCCAGCTAGTGTTTTTTTTTTTCGCCTTGATTTGCCCCAAGGTATTGTGTTGCACATGCTAAGTGGAGATCTTTGAACCCATTTTGCGCAGGTCCGATCCGCGTGGGATATCACTGTGCATGGTCATTGTCTTCCGGTTGGCCCCACGTTCTACGGCCTCGCCATCTACACCATCATTTGCGACGTGGCCATGGTCTTTCTTCCGATCCCTCTCTTGCTCCGACTGAAAATCAAACCGGCGCAAAAGGCCGGCGTGGTATGTCTGTTCCTTCTCGGACTCTTTACGACCATCTGCTCGATTCTGCGACTCAGTCAAATTCACCGCGTGGCATGGGGGGACGGTAACTCCACCATGTTGGTGTTATGGGGAACCATCGAGTTCAATATCGGAGTACGTTTTTGCTCCGACCAAACCCCCGTCTTCTCTCTTGGCAACTCTTCTCTGTGGAGCCCAGACTTACCAGAGTGGACGAACAAACTTAAATCAAAATTGCACAAATCAGCAAGAAGCTAACGCGGACCACCCCCCCTCGTGCGAGGTAGAATATCGTCACCTGTATCCCATACCTCGCCCCTCTCCTTCGGGGGGTTGTTCGAGACTTCCGATCCACCAGCAACAAAAAGTACTACGATAGCCACGGACGGACTTACGCGATGGAGACGTGGTCCAGGGACCAACGGTCGCACTTGCAATCCTGCGCGTCAGGCCCAGCCGCCCCACGACGATCACCGAGTGAGGAATTGATCTTGGCAGCCAAAGAGCCATCGCACGGTGGCATCGAAATGACGGTCGAATATTCCGTCTCGCTGGAAAAGAACAATCCTATGGTCCACGCCCGGTGATTGGTGAGAAATGCACCGAACAGGAATGTGGTCGGAAAGGAGGGTCTTTTTTTTTTTTTTTTATTTTGTTTTGATCTGACTATACCACGACCACCACCTGGGACGTGGGTGCGATAAACGCATCTTGTACACTAATTCTTCTCTTTCCGGACCCTTTTTCTGAGCCACTCCCACCAAAATGAGTTCTTTTGTTCCCTCTCTGTGACCCAGCACGCAGCAGATCTTGGTGCGTGCTGCAACCCACTCGCCTGTTCCCTTTGCCGCAGTAGCACTGCAACAGACCACTTTGTTGTATACATGTCCGATGGAGGGATTTTTTCCCACTCGTGAGTGGTGCGAATGATGCGTGGCAATTAGGGAGGACGTCTAGTCCCGAACAGGAAAAACAAGGGCAAAAGGAGTGACATTGTACGACTTGTTCTCGCAAGCTGACCAGGCTGTGCTAGTCATGATTGACCGGATGGACAAACTCTCGAGTCAGACATCGAACCGTCTGAGGTGACACCCGTGTCGACTGCCCCTGTTAAGCCGTCCGACGATCAAGGTGAGGGAAAAAAATGTCCCCGAGAGAGAACCTTTTTCTCAAACAGGCAAATTGTCGACCAAGACTGGCACAACAGTATGCTCATCTGTTTTTTTGTTTTTCTTTTCTTTTCTTTTTTTCCCCCAATTTTCCGCAGTGAAAATAATTCCAAAAGTCTGCAACGAGTATCCATGGGTCTGGGATTTACTCTAAAAAGCGCGTCTAGAAGCTGGCAGCCTAGCGGTACGAGGACAAGTGTCATTCTCGCACTAGACAAGGGTCATGCAGGAGATAAGCTGTAAAGGATTCTCATTTAGGTTGTCAGGCCCGTGGGTGGTTACAACGCTCCCGAGCGGAACGGCAGCCCGGAGATCCTGCTCAAACACGATGAAGAACGGACATTGTCTAATTAATTTTTTTTTTCATCATTTATCACCGAGGATATCCACGGACCACTTTTTTGATGGCGGATGTGGCCAAAAAATACTCCGCGATTGGACGTGAGAGACCCAGGGGGGCCGCGAGGATAATCGTTGCGGGTTCGGGTCTCCGGGCCGTTTTTTTTGCTCATGCCAATCCAACAAGTTACAAAAGGTCAAGAACTGGGTCGTGGATGGACCGTGCTAATCTACAGAATCGTACGTGCATCGTGGCATCCGGGAGGCGCATGGCTCGACAGGACCGAATCGCTCCGTTCCTGACTTTTCTAGACTCGGAGGGTTAGTGGGTCCGCGTGTTTGGAAAAGATGACTCTACATTTGATAGCAATCCTTGACCCATTGGTAAGACTCCTGGATTCATAAGACCCCCCCTGCTCCTCTGCCACGTTCCAAGCTGGGAAATCGAGAGCGCATCGTCGGCGCCAGCCGTTAGCAGAATCGTCCAGGACCCCGCGGGTCCAATCAGCAGCATTGTCAAATAAGACGCTACTGCAATGGTTTGGCCACGGTTTTAGATAGTAGCGGGGCCTAACAGAACTTTCACATGCGGCCAAAGTATGCGATAATGATATTGTGCTGCAGCGACCAAGTCGGTGCGACGAGTGAGTAGTACTCATTGAATATGATGGAACTTAATAGAGTACCTATGGAGTATGTACCTAATGTAGAAATGGACTGTTCCAGTCAAGCTGGAATCCCTGTCTTTCGTGCAGCACAATGCCCGTTTCGGAAATGGCTAGAATTGATCCGGTACCAGCGACCAAAAGTACCAGCAACACTATCGATCGATCCGATCTGGTGTATTTGCCCCTTGAAGTCATGATAGTCGCACAGTGGACAGGCTAATTCCTGGTTGTAGAGTATGTGAGTGTGTACGACGTGCCTGTTCCCGTTAGGCGATTGGTGTCGAGGAGAAGCGGGAAAAAGAGAGAAGGAAAATTAGACGTGGCGCAATCATCTTCCTGTGTTGGACTAAACGTCAGGGCCCGGTGGATGTGGTGAGTGGCGTGTCACGTTGAACAAGCACCGCGATAGATAGGAGTGCCTTCCAATCTGGTCGCGATTTCCGTCGTTGGCCGTCAACCACGACCGGGCTTTGCCTCAGGAATGCCGAGGGACAAATTCGATATGAGACAAGACTTGTCAGAAGGGGGGTTCCCCCGCCAGTCTCAAATTCCGCACGGTCAAGTTCTACTTCCACGGATGATTCGAGGAGAGCCCTTGAAACCCAAGACCGCGTTACAGGATTGCACGACAGCCTTGACAGATCATATTGGAACTTGATAACCGTGCATCCAGTCACCTCAACGTGTCTCTCCCCCCCCGCGCCACGCCGCTGTCACCCATGTCAGAAACCCCAGCCCCAGTCCTGATCGTCGGTGCTGGGATCAGTGGCTTGGTGTTGGCCCAGTACCTTCACAGCCAAGGCATTCGGTTTGAGATCTTCGACCGTGATGCCGCCGTCGATGCTCGCACAGGCGGATGGGGACTCACGCTGCACTGGTCGCTGCCTGCCCTGCGCGCTCTCCTTCCGCTGCAGTTGGTGAAACGCTTCCCAGAGACATTTGTCAACAAAGATGCGTCTCTGCGGGGCGATACGGGGAGCTTCCAGTTCTTCAATCTCAAGTCGGGAGAAGCGCTCTTCAGCATTCCTGCAGAAGAGCGAATTCGGGTCAATCGAGGACGACTGCGCGAGCTCCTTACTTCGGGTGTGAATGTCCAGGTAAAGTGGGCCGAAGATAAAAACCGTTTTGAAAGAATGGAACTGTGCGCTAAAGAATGAGTTCGTAGTGGAGCAAATCATTGACGTCGATTGATTCATCTGCGGATTCCATCACTGCTCATTTCGAGGATGGTTCGAGCTGTACGGGATCGCTCTTGATCGCTGCGGATGGAGCGCGATCGCGCGTTCGCCAGATCCTGTATCCGGGGAGCTGTCAGATGAATCCACTGCCAGTGCAGCTGCTTGGGGCGTCGGCGCTTTATAGCGCCGAGGAGCTCGGTGGTGTTCAATCGATCGACCCATACATTTTCCAAGGATCGCATCCGGACACCAACATCTTTTTCTTTTTCAGCTGTAGGTCATGCCTCCATTGTCGGGAGGAACGCACCCCATCAACTGACCTAGACCACAGTTCTTGACACCCCCAGTAACTTCAACGAGAGCAGCAAAGACCGCTACCACGTGCAGCTCATTATCTCCTGGGCCGACGACAAGGCGATCGTGCTGCCCGAGCAAAATGTCGACCGTATCGCGTTGATGAAGACCCTGTCCGACAACTGGGCAGAGCCGTTCCGCTCATTGATTCATCAGCTTCCAAGTGATGCGGAGGCTCGATCAATTCGCATTGATGACTGGCTCTTCAATCCTCAAAGCTCTCCGGCTCACCCTCGTGCGGTGCTGATGGGGGACTCGGCACACACCATGACAATGTGTAAGACATCAATTGATTTGTGTTTGGGAATTCAAGATCACACTGACATTTCATTTAGTCCGTGGCGAGGGCGCAAACAACGCTATCGTCGATGTGGAAGACTTAATCAAGAGCGTGGATCTGAAATCAAGCGGGTAAGAATACTCCTGTGTCAATGAGTTATCGATGTTGGGTCTCTGATCACATCACAGCACTTCCGACTTGGAGACCCTGTCAAAAGCGCTTGATGCGTACAGGCATCGCATGTTTGCTCGAGTGGAATCAAGCGTTCTCAATTCACGCCGTGCTTGTTTGGACGCTCACGATTTTGAAAAAATTCTCGCTGGGAGTCCTCTAGTCGCTGCTCGAGAGCTCCGTGCATCAGCAGCGGAATCAAACACACAAGACTGAAGGACGGACCTCCACCTTGAATAACTACGTATCTAAGAACCGTGACGCATCCGCAGAAAAGCAGAGTGTTAGCTAGCTTCTGTCCGCGTATCGCATTGAATTCTTGTTGATAGGAACTTAGGTATCTTTACGAGGTGATTATACTCACCTCATATGGACTGTTCCTCGAATGAACTTCAGAATCATTTCTGCAATGGATTAAGGCGATAGCTACGTATGTCGATGATAGATGAGATGCTATTAGAGAAGCTATCCTATTACGATCAAGGATATTAAAAAGAGGGGTCGGTAGGTTCAAGTGGTAGCTGACTCTCCAATCAAGATGAAACCCTCTTCCATAGACCTTTGAGTACACATACTTGATGTTACCAAACTGTCAACCTGAAAAAGCGCACTTATGCACGGGCCACAAATCAGGATCGGAAAGATCGGATCCCATGCAAGGAGGAGTTGTTTCAGCTGAGCGAATAGTAAACAGCAATGCGATCTGATAAAAGCCTAGAAATAGGGCGTCGTCCACATGAACCAGAGGTCGAAGTGAGAAGCTTTTCAAGGTGACTCAATCGCAGCCACGGCCATGCCTAATTCGGCTTATCAATCTAACTTCAGGCGTCCCAGTTGAGCCCGGAGCTTGGCGAATATTCCCAAAGGAGTAAGTCCGAGCTCGGGTAATTTGCCGAATTCTGTCTGTCTCCGGTCATCATATACAACCGCAACGCGTTGTCTGCTTATTCGAAAGCATTTTCTTTCAAGAAGAAAAAGTGTTGCCTGCGTAAAATCTTCTACTGCATTGCACAGAAAATCACCTATCTTGACGCTGATGTCTTGGAACCCCGTGGTCAGACTGTAAATCTGCCTCGGGATTGCTTGCGCAACACCGGACGAGGTTGCGAAAAAGAGCCACCTATCGAAAATACTTGATGAGGGTGTCGGCCACATGCCTCGAACGGCACGCTCGAATCAATTTGGAAAGACTGAAGATCTATCAACATGGACGATCATCGAGACTACGATGCGACATCGCATGATGAAGCTCCAGTTCGAGAGAAAGTTGTCCAGAGGCGGCGTCGACCTCCCTTGTCGTGCAGCGAATGCCGTCGGCGCAAGCTAAAGTGTGATCGCTCACTTCCTTGCGGTCAATGTATTCGATCCAAGACCGCAGAGAGTTGTACATTTGTCGGGTCGCAGCCTGGAGACCTTCTCAAGACCTCCCGACGGATCTCGCCCTCCAACGCCCGTGATCATGGACCACATGGCCAGGTCGATCAACAAAGAGGCGCTGGCAGTATGTTTGTCTTTGACTCACGGCTGAATGCAAAGTCTACTCCAGACCGGGTATCTAAGAATAGTCAGAAGGAGGATCTTTATGAGCTCCGTCAGCGATTACGTTCTCTTGAACGTGCCATGGCCAAGTCGGTCCCTATCATTCAAACGCCAGAGACCACGGCTCACGACACGCTTTCCGAAACGACAACCTCTCAGACTGGTCCCGAGGCCATGTGTCTTGAAGATCGTATACGGTTTCTACCCGACTCTAATTTCCGAGGCAAGAAGGGGAAAACGAGATACTTTGGTCGCAGTAATTGGTGTACAACCGCGTCTTTTGTAAGTTGATTCACCACACTTCGTCCTACCACTTGCTTGCGGGAAAGAAAGACAATTTCTCTCTCCCTTCGGGCATACTAACGAGATTTCCAGTTTCAAGATATTGGCACCTTCATGCGGCAGAAACACAACAACGAGTCCTATCGAGATTATCATTCTATGAAAAAGTACAAGCACGAAATATGGACCCGGGAGAGCCAAGAGCATCAGAGAGCTTTCCGAGAACAAGCCTTCAAAATCGAGAAGATGGTACCCTCGCGAGCCATCGCAGACCAGCTGGTTCAGCTGTATCTAGACTCGTTCGAGACCACTTATCGTGTTCTGCACGTACCCAGCTTCTTGAAGCAGTATTCAGATTACTGGGCCAATCCTCAAAAGCCAGATATTGCGTTTGTGGCTCAAATGCTTGCAGTTATGGCGGCAGGGACTCGCTTCTTGCCGAGTTCTTCGGCAAGTGGCCAACCTAACGCATATCAACATTCTGCATCGAAATGGATCATGGCTATCCAGTCGTACATATCCTGCACGTCCATCAGTCCACACATCAACTTCAGAATGGTTCAAACACAGACTCTTCTTCTTTTGGCCCAACTTGCGAATGCGACGGACTCTGAGCTTGCCTGGATATCATCTGGCGCACTCGTTCGCTCTGCAATGACGCTGGGGTTGCATCGGGATCCAAGTCGATTTCGTAAAGCCACTGCGCCGTTTTGGTCAGAGCTTCGACGTCGATTATGGACTACCATTGTGGAACTTGATTTGAAGATCGCTCTGGATCGCGGAATGACCCCATCGATAGACCTGGACGAGTGTGACTGCAACTTACCGTCTGATATTGATGACGCGGATATCGTAGAGGACATGAAGCATGAACCATCGCCGACCAACTCAACGAGACGAACCCAAAATATTTACCAATGCTTGCTGTCGAAATCATTGGATCTCCGATGGCGGGTCGTCAAAAAAGTGAACGCTTTGCGTTTCAGCTTATCATATGACGAGGCTCTGCAGATCAATGAACAACTCTCTCGTTTCTTAAAGACTGGCTCCGATTATCTCAACGACCATGTCCCTTCCAGCGACGCGTCCAGCTCGGTCCGGCATCAATTCGCTCAATCCTTGCACCAATTCACAATTCAAAAGTTCGTTCTTGCCCTCCATCGTCCCTTTTCGTTGAGTGTGGCCCGTCTACCCAAATGCTCCTACTCGCGGAAGATCTGTCTGGAAACCTCCCTGGAAATTCTTTCCCAACTGCAGCTCCCCGCGCCTGGCGAGGTTATTGTGCATCCTCATATCAAGCAGCTGGCAAGTGGCATGTTCTGTGATGATGTCTTTCATGCCGCCATCACAGTCTGTGTTGAGCTTTCTCTGCAAGCCCAGGAGATGGGTCAATCTTCTGGCTCCAGGATTGACAATATCAATCCCAGCGTACTACTCAGCATGATCCAATCTCAACAGAGTGTCATGTTGCAGGCGATCGAGCGGACTTTGGACGATTTCGGCCGCACAATACTCTGCGGATCGGGGAGAGGTAGTAAACCATTCTTCTTTTTCAGCATGATTTTGGCGTCGGTGAAGTCTCGAATCAAAGGGGAAGACCCGATGACAGAGCTAGAGGCTGTATCCAAGCGAGCGGTGCAAATTGGGCGCGGAATCATCAGCGGCCTGTCCTATGAGGAGGCTCTTGCATGTGCTATGAGACCGCCCACGCAGGTGAGATCATTGATTCTACATCCTCCTTGTGGATATGAGTTGCTAAGTCAGGATGGATTCCCACAGTCTCCCGATCCCCCGATAGCCCCATTCGGAACTACACCTATTTCTGCCTCGTTGTTGGATTTTGATTTCCCTTCACTGTTGTCGACAGACTTTGGCGGCGATTTAGCGGTGAGTAACGTACCTTGGGCAGAGGCTATTGAATTTTTTTTTTTATAACTGACTCGAGTAGACGCTTGATTTGAACGGATGGTTTGACGGAGTCGAATCGGGAGGATCGGGTGCATGGAACGGCGCCATGTTTGCCGACTTGCCTCAGCTTTAAGCGGAGGCTGAATTGGCTCTGAATAAGGGCAATTATCTTCAAGACTTGAGCAACATCTCTACTATTATGATACCCAAAATACCCAAATACATTTCTTATGCATATTGAATGAACAGCGCCCTGATAGACATCCACGCTCTGTAATAAACATCAAATATCTAGATAGATGAGTAGAACACTGCCCCAACACGTGAAAAAAAAAAACGCGATAAACAGCCGACGCAACGCGTTGACCTCCACTTTGTCGTGCTACAATGAAGCGACCGCGACATCATCGGATGACGAAACATACTGACTGTGGACAGCCAACGTCGCTACTTATTCATCCCTTGCGTACCTACGACGGGAGTCTCTGGGGCTGCAGTACAAAATGGCGCGATTGACTCAGAGGACCGACCCACCCCCCTGTACTTTTATGCTGATTTTGGATCCTTCACGAGTAGCCATGCTCAGCACAACAGTTAGCCTTTTCTTATGATTGGTTACGAGAGCAGAATAAGTTGGCTCCGCCGTACCAAGCTTCTTTGGCGCCGACGATCCTGCGGGCCCTTGCTTCATTCCACCTGATTCGAGTGATGAGTACACATTGTCGTGTCGATGCGAGTTTGGACTGGCGCAAGGGCGGAGGTACCAAGGTTTTACATGATGTTCGAGATTTCACATTATGTTTCTCCGTGTAGCCAGTTTCTTAAACCAAAGGGGGGGGAGGCTTCTTTCAGCTTATCTGAGGAGTCTTCTTGACGGGCCACTTGAGAGTAAAGAAAGTCCAAGGGCCAGAACAGATCGCAGTTATCAGTCCACTCAAATGGAGATTGATTAAGAAGCTGCATCGCGTCCCTGCACGGCACAGCGATTGGACCGATGTAAGACTTAAGCGCATCAACAAATCAATCTTCGACCTGTCCAAAATTTTAGATGTATACACGAATTCAGACGCCAGCCCATACAAAGATGGTTGTACTCTGCTTTTTTTTTATCATGGGTGGTACTTAGCTATCTACCAGGGGTACATTCCCGGGAGAACGAAAACCACCTTGAATGGTATGTGGCGGGCGTGGAAAGCTCCTCGCATGACGCAGCAAGACTCCTGTCTTGCATTATCTACCCATATCTCGGTGAGTTTCTAGAAAGACAACGAGTTTTTTTTTTTTTTCTCAAGACTACCGGGCTGTTTGAGAAGAGAATGAAACGAGCATTAGTTCTTCGAGCTTGATGAGACCTCGTCTACTACCGGCAAAGACAGGATGCTGCATCCAATTCTTGACATTAACGATTTCAACGTCGGCGCGACCTTTGCTGGTAGGATGCTGATAGATTATCATTCAATTGAAGCACGGGTGCGATGCTGAAATCGTTGACTAGGTCTCTTTCTGCTCGGGTTCGGCCTGCTCTCCTTGAAAATAAAGCAAAAATGGTACCTGGGGGAAGCTTGTGCGTGATTTACACCTGTGGGCCTGGAGTCTATATCAGTCTGAGTAATAGGCGCTGACCAAATCGCAGTGCCTGCCTTCGTGATTGGGGTTCTTCTAGGCCCAGCTACAACCAACTTGGTCAACGTGAGTCGATGGACAGATGGTGCCGATGGTGAGGATGTTGGAAGTATCACATATGTGAGTACATGGCCTGCAGACCTTTGATGGGGATATCCTCAGTTAAAGAATAACCTTACCAGGCATTGGCACGACTTGTGCTTGGTATCCAAATGATCAAAGTCGGCTATGAACTGCCCAAGCGATATCTTCGCCTTCGCCTTGTCGAACTCACAATTTGCTTGCTACCCTTGATGGCCCTTCAGTGGGTGGCTACATCCACTTGCATCAAGTTGATGATACCCCATTTGTCTTTTGTAAGGCTGCCTCGTGGAAAATAACAGCTGCCAAAACAACCCCCCCCCCCCTGTGCATATGGATGTTTCGCTGACTTGCGAGAAAAAAAAACCCTCCCCCTTCCAGTTGACAGCAAGCATCATCGGATCATGCGTCATCTGTATAGATCCCGTGCTGTCGCAGGCGATCGCAAAGGGACCATTTGCCGACAAGTACGTCCGACGCCATCTTCGCGAGTTTATTTCGGCCGAAGCGGGCGGAAATGATGGGTTTGGATTTCCATTTCTCATGCTTGCGATTGCACTGCTACGCTACGACGATGCCCCGATTGACAGCAAGACATATACCGACCGTGATTGGATCGGTGAGACCGACACTGGTCGGGTTGGGGGCGATGTCAGCCGAGCACTTGCTCACTGGGCCGTGGAGGGCGTTCTATACATGATCATGATGGCATCTGGATATGGTCTATTCGTGGGATTTGTCGGTCGGAAAGGCTTGAATCTGGCTTCGAGCAGGTGAGATTCATGTGGAGACTCCGTGTGAGCCGATTCAGGACGTCTGATGCTTATTCCAAATACTCTGTGTGTGTCAGAAAATGGGTCGACAAGGAGAGCTTTACCTTGTTTCCGCTGGCGATCGGGGTGAGTGTCTCTTAGTGGGTTGGGAGAACCCTTTCCTCATGCGGCATTGCTGATGAACGAGGTTCGATCTAGTTGTTCGTGGTGGGCACCTGTGGCTGTTTTGGCACCGACGAAACGCTTGCCTGCTTCATCGCCGGTTGTGCCTTTAACTGGGATGGGTTGTATCATGCCGAAATCGAGGCACGTCATGATACGTTCAACTGTACACTGGAGACGGCCTTGAATTTTGGCACCTTCATCTACCTGGGAGTCGTGATGCCCTGGGATCAACTGCACCTGCCCAACACGACTGGCATCACGGTCGCAAGATTGTTGGGTCTCGGTGTCATTATTCTCATTTTTCGCCGGATACCGGCCATCTTATTCTGCTATCGGTTCATGCCGCGTGTGTGCCACGATTGGAAGGAAGCTGTTTTTATGGGCTATTTTGCACCGATTGGTGAGCTTGCGCATTTTCTCGCGTTTTTTTTTCTTTCCCCTCCATGTTTGAACGAGCCAATGAAGCTGATGCCAAGTCACTTGGAAGGCATCGGGGCTATTGCCTATGTCGAATACGCTCGGGAACTGCTGCCAGACGCGGGAGCCAGCGATGCGGAAATCAATTCCTTGACCGCGGCCATGATTCCAGGTAAGTTTTTTTTTATCATTCGCGAAAATTGGACTCGACAAGTCTGGGTTTTCCAAACTCAATTTTCTGTTTCAGCTAACGATCAACAGTGGTATACTGGCTGGTGTTTTTCTCGATCGTGACACACGGACTGTCCGTCCCCATTCTGTACGCGGTCTATCGATGGCGACAGGTTCCCATGGTCCACGATCATCCGGTCGAGATTCTTTTGCTGACGAATAATGAGCCTGCACCCAACAATAGTGTGGTGGACCGACAGGCCCACCACATCACGGTCAACAATCGCTTTTCTTGTCTTTCGGATCCGGTCGATGGTACGGATGTTGGCGTTCATCGCCGACGAGAGTCAGATTCCACCACCATCATCTTGGAACCCTGCAGCTGTGATCCAGATGGCGACGAATCACTCTCGCCTCGCTCAACAAAGAAATTGGCTAGCGCCGCGCAAGCCGCAGCGAGGGAGAGGGCCATGGTTTGAGTTTGCTGCACGATGTCATTCCGCCCTTGTATCCACCGGTCCAGGCTCAGACTCTCTCTCTCTCATTCATCTGATGAAACACCTCCAACCCTTTTTCCCCTTCTATACCAATGCTCCACCGTACCGAGAAGTCACCGTACTTGGATGGCCGTCCCAAACTTGCACAAAGGGAGGTCAAACATTATTAATGTAATGCTGGTATTAGCGCAGGAGGAAATCTTTTGATGCTGTTGATTTCGTTAGGCGAGCCATCTCTCCGCACGTCCGCATGGAGCTAAAAGAGCACCAACGCTCGGGCCCCGTGGCCACCGACCTTCTGGTTAAAGTATGAAGTTTGGGTTACCGGCGCCACTCTCCTGGGTACAACAGCACCGATCGGTTCCAGCACAAATTGCAGAGAACAATGGGGAGATATGCCTGGCCAGCGGCCAAAGAGCAAATATGAGTGATCCGGTATCGTTTTCCTCTGGAGGTATCCTGATCACGCTAGGTCAATCGGATCCATCATCGTACCAGATTCCGTTCCACTTTACCTCCTGCTTGTCAACGGGCGCTCGAACGTTGTGCGTTGCAGTAAGTGGATCTCAAACACGAGCGTGCAACATAATTAATTGTTTTTTTGTCGCAGCTGATGATAAAACGGCCAGCCCCGCTTCCCATGCCGTTGATGTCAAAGTTGACTTTCTTTTCCTACTCTCTTGCCTTGAAGACTCATGACACTCGGCTGCCATGTCGTACGTCCCTTCCCTGAAGCCGGTCGTCCCATAGACTCCACGGAAAGACCTCGACTGACCTCGAAATCTTTAGATCATTTCTAACAACTCTCGGACTGCGCGCTGCCTCGGACGGTCATGTCCCCAATCGTGCCGCCGGCTTGCTTTTGACAAACTGGCTGCTCGCCTACTGCTGGATGAGCACTCGGTTCACAAAAATCGCCCTGGGCATCGATAATAATATTGCCCCCCGGGAGGATCTCGCCACGATCGGTGAAGCCGCCGTCGAGTCGGGCAAGATCAGCCGCAAGACCCTGAACAAGCTCAAACGGGAGGAAGCAGCACATGCCAATGCGATTGAGAACTATACTGTCTTCGTGGCAGCGAGTACGTTCAGAATCAAAGTCTTCCAACTTGTTTGTCATCACCAACGCTAATCCGAGCAATTACAGCCCTGATCGCCGTCATTGCCAAAGTACCCAACAAGAACATCAACAAGTACGGGTTGTGGTATACGGCTTCCAGAATTGCCTTCAGTCTCTGTTACTCATATGGGGAGACGCGTAGGATGAGTAATTTCCGATCTTTGTTCTGGTGGTCTGGCAATATTTCCTGCATCTGCGGATTTGTTGCCGCAGCGAAGAATCTTTGAGATTGCTTCACTCCTGTCATTCGTGAATTTCCATACCATACCTAATAGCGAATTTTCCCATGACTGGCTTGACTTTGAGAGCTGAATTCTGCAGTGTTCTACGTAAGAGATGAAGATCACCTCTTATATTCTTCGTATAACACAGCCGTTGGACAAGATTATCTGGTGAATATGCGTGGTTAATATCTAGCAGATTAAAATAAAGGCACAACTACGTCGATGATCTTCCAATGGACGACTACATGGGAGCCTCGCGCTGCCAAGGTGGCAGCATCCTTCTCATTTCCCATCCCAGAAAATATCCAGCTCTAAAATCAGCTTTCTGTAGATCTCATTCAGGGTCTCAATCGGCGACATCATCATCTCAATGAGATAGAGAGAGAAATAGGTATGAGCAAATAAAAAAAATGCTTTATCCACACGGTAGTCTACAAAACAGAAAGAAACCCCCTTTCAAAGTCCCTGCACATACCCCATACTCAGCGTGTTGATCATCATCGCTTCATGAGGACTCAAGACTACCAAGTTCTGCGCACTAACTATTTCGGGACTTAACATGTTCTCAGATTAGAGCCTCACCGCGAGAAGATCATCTTTGCATGAGCTGCCACTATTGTGAGATCGCGTGAGGCGTTTCCTTGATCTTCAATGGTGTCGATACCCCCACGCTGCCCAGATTTCCCAATATGCAAGGTAGATCATCACCTATGCAAGCCTCAAGTCGTTGGGCGACCGCCTCATTCCTGCCAATTGTGGATTCGCGGGGAGTCAAATAGGCGCTATATCAAGGGCGTCATGATCTGCAGAGATAGATCATATTTATTTTATTTCTTTTTCTTGACCAAAATTGGGTCTTGAAGACCCGGGACGTTTCTGCCAGATTGGGTAGTTGACAAGATTAACCATCTGTATCGGATACCTAGTCTGTATGCTCAAGTGTTCACAGTCGAGACCTTCAGGCAGAGGAGCGCGGATCTTGCAACAGCTCTAACAAAAAAGTTGACAGTCACGTCATTAGGCTAAGGCGCAGCTAAGATGGTGGATTCAGGCTAAAATTCCTAACCGCTTGAACGACCCACGCTCGCGGCTTTGAAAAATGGCTCTTGATTTCGTCTGGTCGGTCGGTAATTGCAAGGGTCCTGCTCTCGGGGAAGGGCTTCTTACTTTATCGATCTCTCTTTCTCTCTCTCTCCCCCACGCTACTAACCCGCTACTAAACTGAGCTCGCACGTTGTCAGTACTAAGCAGAGAAGAAATGATAGGTGGAATAACTCACCTCCAAGCCCGCAGACTGCACATCTTCCAAGACGGCAAATAAAACCCCGGCCTTTCAGACATGGTATAGATCAGGACCCTTGTGCGGGTCCCCATTCATACCTATTGCAAAAGGTGGTTCGTAGGAAATCATCCTCATGGAGTGAGCTCCCCGCATCTCCATGATTCCGTGCTTGGCAGAGTGCGGAGAGATCTGCCCACCGAGGTCAAAGCGTCTGAAATTCCTCGGCTTGGGTCCGCTCTAACTCAACCTGGGGATTCTCCAGGGGTGGTGAGGACACAAATGAGATGGTTCTGCACTGTCACAGGCGGAGAAATCAGCTTGTTTCCCCGTGCTTTGTGTGTCGATCAAAAAGGGAAAAAAAGCTGGGGATGTTCGACTACAAAATGAAGGACGTAGTGCCGCAGAAAACTAGCAAGTGGAATTGTTGAGACTCGAGAAGCGTTCAATTGCAAATCTCGCCGCTGAAGGAGATTTCTCTTGTGGATTGAAACCCCCTCCCATTTGAGATTCAATACTTTTGCCACAGCGAGCCCCTCGACCATGAAGCTTATTACCATTGGCGCCCTGCTCGTCGGGGCAGTGGCTGCTTTCACAACGGACCATATTCCCAAGGGTGCAAGCATTATTGCAGCAAATGATGTCTCTTCATTGAAAGGCTGTGGAGCCCATGGACAAAAATATCCTAATCGGCGGACTGTGACGATTCGAGCCTCCAAAAATGACAAAGACGACATCTCAGACGACTTCCTCTGGGCAATGAAGCGTGCGAATCATGGTGGCCGTGTGGTTTTGAAGAAGGGAAAGACATACGTGATTGGAAAGAAACTTGATCTCAGCTTTCTGAACGACGTTGAGGTCCAATTGGAGGGAGAAATCAAGGTCAGTCTTTGAGACCCTGGATCACGCTGTTTCGCGGCGGCTGACCTGGATCCATCAGTTCACCGACGATATCAAATATTGGCAAGCGAACAATTTCTATTACGACTTTCAAAAGTCAATCACTTTCTGGGTCTGGGGTGGTCAGGACATTAAGATTTTCGGAAAGGGGACTTTGAATGGTAATGGTCAGGCGTGGTACAATGCATTTGCGGGTCGTGAGATCTTGGTGAGTCTGCGTCGCGGCATGAAGATGATCAATTGTTGGCTTTTGGCTCATCAGCCCATAGGACTCGAGCAACACTTTTTACCGACCGATTCTGTTTCTGACCGACAACGCAACCCGCGTCAGTGTTGAGGGGATCACTCAGCTCAACTCGCCGTGTTGGACCAACTTTTTCGTGCGAACCAACGATGTCTCCTTTGACGATGTGTTCATCAATGCGTACTCAACCAATGCTTCTGTGAGTGACTCAACAGCCTGGATACTGAGCATTTACTAATCCACTTCTTGGATGAAGGCCCTACCCAAGAACACGGACGGCTTCGACTCGTTGAACGTGAATGGCCTCCGAGTGACCAACACCCGCGTCGATATCGGTGACGACTGCTTCTCCCCCAAACCCAACACATCCAACATCTTTGTTCAGAATCTCTGGTGCAACAACACTCATGGTGTGAGCATGGGCAGCATTGGACAGTACGCAGGTGTCAAAGACATCATCGAGCACGCGTATATTGAGAACGTGACCCTGCTCAATGGTCAAGTACGGTCAACCCACTTGGTGAATAAACTCGAGATTCGAAAATCTTTCTGACCTTTTGATCTAGAACGGCGCTCGCCTGAAGGCCTGGGCCGGTGCAAATGCCGGCTACGGTCGAATCAACAACATCACGTATCGGAACATCCACATTGAAAACACCGATCAGCCCGTGGTACTCGATCAGTGCTATTTCAACATCAACGCGACAGAGTGTGCTGCTCATCCTTCCGCCGTCAACTTTACCAATATCGTCTTTGACAACATCTATGGCACTTCATCGGGCAAAAAGGGCAGGGAGGTTGTTGACTTGACCTGCTCGCCCAACGCGGTGTGCTCGGGTATTCATCTGTCACGCATCGACTTGAAAGTCCCCCCTTTGATTACCTGCGATGGCATCCAAGGTGACATTGGGGTACCCTGCAAAAAGTCAACATAGATCAGTACCCGGCTGGCCTGTTCAACTTGACTAGTGGTTCTTATGAGTCTTGGGACCTGAGTCAAGAATAACAACCCCATTACGTTGTGAGCTGATTTTATGGCGACAATATAAGTAATGCAGTTATGAATGATTATGAAATATGATCTTTTTCGATGGATTCTCAAAATTCACACGAACATTTTTTTTCGTGGCCAGTGATTGAAGTGTTACTGTCCGTCGTCAGTGATCAGCTTAGATAACTAGGAAGGGAAACTCAGGAGAGAAAAGACCGACGCGACTGAAAGAGTCCTTCGAGTCTGCAACTCACACAGTTACCTGCGAGCTTCTCGCCAATAGATTCAGTGACATGAGATGTGCTGCTACTGCCACCGAGAGCTCTGGACATGGCACAGCTCCACACAATGAAGACATCGAGTCAACGAACCAGTGCCCTCGCGATTCCCCGTCAATGCTAAGTTGAATTCACGTTGCTCAAGATTACAAATCACAGCGCACTCCTGACCAGGCTCGCTTATCGAATGAGGGAACAAGCATTTTGCGCCCATGAAGAGGACTGGTTGACTCTGGAGTAAGCCTCTCTCTCTCTCTCTCTCTCTCTCTCTCTCTCTCTCTCTCTCTCTCTCTCCACAGATCGCCTTTTCTCCACAGACTCCTATCACCAGGGCTTCAGAAATGCGGGGTCCGGGGTAAACTTGCTGCCAGATATTGAGGAAAACCAGCTGCATCATCAGAGCAGCTGTACAAACCTGAAGCGGTGATTGGTATAATCATCGTTGGAAGACTCGCTTTCTCCGCAGTCCCCACAACACCCCGAACGCCCGCGGGCAAAGACTATATCCGGCAAGATGACTTCACCCAATCACGACCGCCGCCATGAATAGAGTTATCAAACTCGCCCCTTACGGTTCCACTCGTCGAGTGACAGAGTTTCCGCAATCGTTTCGCATACAAAAAACAAGTCACTCCGCTGCGTTGTCTCTTTTGTCCTCGTGGAGTCAGTATGGTCTGTACGTCAGCTGGATTGCGAGTCCTGAAACTTTGTGGGGAAGGGCAAGTCAGGCTCAGGGGCTACCAGTCACCTCAAGCTATAGTAGAGCTATATAGCGCAGGGTTCTCCAGTACACTGCGACTTTGAAGTATCTCACGGCTGGTCCACGGGGTACTTCTTCGACACACCATCATCTGCCCTACTGTTGAGTAAGGATAACCACCTAGGGGGTTTCCTTTTTTCCACCTTCACCCTCAGACCACCAAAGCTTGCATCTGTGACTGGGCCATGATGGAGAAAATAAACGATCACTCTCAGCACATAGAAGGAGTCCAATCAGAGGATTTTCACCCGGGAATTACAGAATCAGGCAAGGCAGAGGCCTTTTATATCGAGGACAGAATGACACACTTGACCGAGGAACATCGCCAATTTCTACTTGCTCGTCATGGCACTTTGGATCTCGATCCAATCCCTGACATGAGCGATGCAGACCCATACAATTGGCCAACATGGAGGGTACAGCAAAGCTTTCCTTCTTCCTCTCCTTCTTTCATTCCTCGACCATGAGGATCAAATCCTTTGCAAGCATGCTCACAAACTTCAATTAACAGAAAACTATCAACTTGATGCTAGTCGTATTTCACGCCATGATCGGCCTCTTTAGCGCAGCATCGATTCAATCCGCCTTTGTGGAAATATCAGCCGATCTAGGTGTCAGTATGCAACGAACAAGTTACCTCGTTTCTCTTTTCATCGCTGTCCTCGGCGGTGCTCCCTTGTTCTGGCGTCCTCTGAGCAATCGTTTTGGTCGTCGGCCCATATTCCTCATCTCTCTGCTCTTTGCAATGGTCGGGAATATCGGTTGTGCCAACAGTCCGTCCTATGCGACTATGGGACTGTGTCGGGCAATTACCGCGTTTTTTATCTGCCCGGCTGCTGCAATTGGAAGCGCCGTTGTTGCGGAGACGTTTTTCAAGAAGGATCGAGCTCGGTGCATGGGATATTGGACCTTGATGGTCACTATCGGCGTCCCGATCGCACCCTTTTTGTTCGGCTTCATGGTCATGCGCGTCGGATATCGTTGGATTTACTGGGTGCTGGCAATTGTGAGTTCCATCATTTTTTTCTCAATAACAGCCCAATCCAATAGGGCACTGACCTAGCACTTTCACACTGCAGACCAACGGCGTCCAGTTCATCCTCTACTTCTTCCTCGGCTCCGAATCTCTCTATCTCCGCGATGAGAATGTCTCTTCTCCTGTGACAAAGCCCAAGACATCCATCTTACACTTCCGACGAATCGACCCATCACCCCTCCGACTCTGGGACTTTGTCCAGCCTTTGACATATTTTGCCAAACCATGCGTTCTCATTCCCGCCTGTGCATATGCCATGATATTCCTATGGGGGAGCATCACCCTCACCATCGAGATCCCGCAGGTTTTCCCCGAGCAATTCAAATTCAACAGCCAGCAAGTCGGCATGCAGTTCCTTGGCGTTATCATTGGGTCAGTCATTGGCGAGCAGATCGGTGGCCTGATGAGCGATCGCTGGATGGCTCTGCGTCAGAAAAAGACAGGAAGTTATCCCGCAGCCGAGTATCGCTTGTGGCTCAGCTATCTCGGACACATCTTGACCATCGTGGGCGTGGTGGTCTTTGCCGTGCAACTCGGCAAAGCTGGCGACCAGTGGAATATTACTCCCATTATTGGTGCGGCCATTGCGGCGAGTGGGAATCAAATTGTCACGACAGTCAATATCACCTATGCGGTTGACTGCTACCGCGCGGACGCGGCGAGCGTGGGAGTCTTTATCACTTTTGTCCGTCAGATGTGGGGATTTATCGGGCCATTCTGGTGAGAAGAAGATGATCTTTCCTGCAAGTTTATTTTGTGATCGTTCAAAGATATATCGCTAACTATTTTCCTTTTCAAAATAGGTTCCCCGAGATGTTCGAGAAAGTTGGCTGGGCGGGAGGTGCTGGGATTGCCGCTGCAATGATGGTGGTTGTGAGTGTTGTTCCAACCATCATCTTGCAATTCAGCGGTTCAAAGTGGCATTGATCTATGTGCTGCACAAATCTATGATGTCTGTATTCCTCATTTTGACCTGCATTTCCCTCGCTGACGTATAGCTTGGGAGGTGTGGTACCTATCGCGGGCAACAGTAGCCGATGCTACACGATGAGACTTTGAACTGGATGGTATTCAAGTAATGGCAATCAAATTGGCGCCCGCCACTACGTCTTCCGGGCATGGCGATTCCTCGTTTTTAAAAAAAATTTCCCGCTATTTAGATTTGAAATTGAAGTTGCTCTCCTCAATTACATCCAAGTGAAACATCAAAACAACGCGTGATCAAGAAACATAGCGTGAATCATAGATTTGTTTACAATGGTCAAAACTTTCATCATCAAGTTGACTATTCAGAGCTCTGCTGGCATCGGCATAGAGAACTGCAGCAGAGTCTCAAGATGCTTTTTCAAGCCGCATGAACTCACTGAGTACAAGTGAAGACCTGACAGTCGTGCATGGGCATGTTGCTATCCCAAAATCCTGCCACGGAGTGACCTACCTTTGACATTGCATCTTGAGAATCACAAGCAAATGTTTGCTCTTCGCCCCCTTTAGAAACTTTTTAATCTCTACCCAAGCCACGAATCGAACCCATGACCTTGGCGTTCCCATATTACCTCTCAGCGATGTACCCCGATGCTCAACCCTTTCTCCGTCAATGCTCGGGAATAGCATCACGATGTCCAGCCTCATCAAAGCGCAAGTTTTCAAAAACGTCTCTACACGACACCTCACTATGAATTCAATTATTTACTTTTAGTATTAGAAACTATGAGAGTACAGTATCTCACTTTAAAAATCATTATAAAAAATTATCAAAAAAACTGTCCGCGGTTAGTACTAGACTAGCCGACTTCCCACCCACCCAGCTTCTCACAGGCACAACCGATAGTTGGCAGCTCCACAGAGTTGGAAACTCTGCATCATCACTATACCAACTGTAAGTACCGGCCAATTCATCCAGCGGTCCTCCCCTTTCGGGGCGTCATCCCACTAGACTATTGTACCTGCGAGGCTTAATAGCATAAACTATCCCTCCCCCTTAAGCTATCATTTCCGTCCACAACGGCCTTAGGACCGGTCTTAGGCCAGACACCTGGTGTCACGATTCCATCTGGCTTGATATTGAGTGTTGGTGAGCTTGCCATCCTCTTCGCACACTCGACGTATCATATTTCTTGCTTAACTGTCAGCAGCACACATCGCAAGATTTATTTTGAGCAATGTTCTCCTGACATTTTGTCACTTCGACGTTCGATAAGCTCATATAAGAGGGAAATCTCAGGATCAGCACACTTTTTGATACAGCTAGGTGAGACAGCTATGAGCTTCAACTTTGCTACTCTCCTTTACATCGTCAGACAATCTACAAACTCATCTGTCATGTTGTCAGGACGATCATCGGACAGTCCCCCTCTACCTATCCGCCCCTTCCCACCTGTATCATCGGATGGAGCAGCTTGCAAATCACGAAATGCTCTCGTCTGGGAGACGCGTCTTATTTCAGACATCTCAAAAAGAAGCTTCCCAAATCAAGATACTGGGTGAACGGCATACAGAGTCATGCATGCGTCTCTCAAAAGGAACTTTTACAAGAGCAAGCAAAACAACATACTCCAGAGTCATTCGTCTGCTCTCGTGTTGTTCGTGTCCATACACATCCCTATTTCTCGATCATATTCCCTCACAAGGGCTCACACTCATAATAACATCCAGAAATTCCCATTTCACCACCCCTCCACCCTCCTCATCTTCAAGTGCATCCCCTCCACCGGCTTCGTCGTTACAGCACCCGCAATATGAATCTCCTGCTTCGGATCCTGCATCTCAAACGCGAATCTCCCCACCACCCCGGCCACTGCACACCGCAGCTCTGCCCGGGCAAAGTCCTTCCCGATGCATGCCCGCGGGCCATGCAGAAAAGTAATCTGCGCAAAGTTGGTGGATGCACCGCCGTTGTTATTGGGGACTGGGTGACCCGCCTTGTCGGTGTCGATCCATCGCTCGGGCACAAACCGGTCTCCATCCTCGCCCCAGAAAGCTGGCGCGCGGTTGATGGCGTAGGGGCAGAGGATGAGCCTTGTTCCTTTCGGCACGTGCTTGCCCGCGACGGTGGTGTCGCGGATAGCTTCACGGATGGTGACGGGGACGGTGGGGAAGAGACGAAGGACTTCCTGGCAGACGCCGTTGAGTAAGGGGAGCGATTCAAGATCCGTGTGGGTAATTGGCGAGTTGGCAGAGGGGATTTTGGAGCGAATCTCGGCTCGAAGGCGGGTTTGAACGTCTGGGTGGAGGGTGAGGAGATAACATGCCCACGTCAAGGCCGAAGCGGTTGTTTCATGCTGAGACGATCAAGAGATTTCTCACTGTTAGCAATATCTCGGCAACGAATGAGGGAAGGTTGCATGGGAGATGACAAATGCAGGCATAAAGGAAGAAAAGACTTACCCCGGCCGCAAGGAAAGTCAACATCTGGTCGACCAATTCATTGTCACCAAAGTCACCACCCAGCATCATCGTCCCCAGAATATCCGCCTCCAGATCCTCCACAGACGCCTTGGACACGGTTAACATCTCCCGCTTCTCACGAACAATATCGTTGCAGAGACTGCGCAAAAATCCCGTCTCGGTATCAATGACATGGTTCAAGCGCCAGGGCACACGCCGAGCGATCCACTGAGGCAGAGCAAAATTCATGGCCAAAAAGGCCATCTTCTCTTTCGTAGGCTCTAGAATGCGAAGGAAGCTCTCGGCGACGGGATTATCGCTGTTCTGCAGGGAGCGAAAGTCTCGGCCCATGGCAGCGGGACCGATAATGTCCAGGGTTAGACGGCTGGTTCATCACCACGTCAGAACAATTTCACACGGGTATCCTGATTTTCCCCCCTACTCGCAAATGGGAATCATGGATCGATGAAAAGAGAAACGCAACAATGCATACCTTCCCCAGACACACATCTCCAACTTGCCCACCCCTTCTTCCGGGTCAGTCCCATCCATCGGGTTCATCTGCAGCTCCTTCTCCATCTCTACCAAGAGTTGATTCGTCTTCTCCCACATGAGCGAATACATTGCCCGGATGTTCTTGATGTTGAATGCCGGAGTCAATGCCTTCCGCTGCTTCTTGTGCGCAGCCCCCTCGGACAGAATCAAGCCAAATCCAAGAATGCGGGCAAGAAAGTTCCGCGCGCGCCATGGCTTCTCGAAATCGTACGTATGCGTACTCATAATGTCAAGAAGCGCTTGATGATTTGTCGCGATCAGATAACTCTGGCCGATCATGTCGCGCAGGTGGATAACACCTTCATTGGGGACGGTCCTCATCCAGTCCAAGGGCAGACGGCCACGAGGAGAGTCAAAAATCATTTTGGCATGACTGCGGAGGCCCTTCAATGGAACATTGTGTCAATCACATTGCTCATACTCAACCAGAGGTTGGACCGTCAACAGAGTGCAGGCCAGAGGATCATTCACATACCGGAATCGTGGGCAAATGGCGCAGAGGATTCAAGTAGAAAGGCCAGATGACCAAACTATACAACCCTTTGCCCAAAACATTGACACCGAGACTCCAGAGCAGCACCGTCTGAAAAGTCTGCTCTACAAACACGGCGCGCTGCAGGAAGTAGGCCTCGACTAGAGTCAACACCAACAGAGCCGGAAGACTGTCTCCAGCCGCCATGGCTGAGAAAAATAAAGAGATCACAGAGCCTAGTCCCTTCTGCCTGCCTGACAGTAATCGGATCTCCAAGTGAGTGTTGTCGCTCGATCGGAAGATTAGACACGAATGTGGAAGTATATTACCGCCGAGGAAGACCGCTATTAGTCTCCACTGGAAAGGGCACAACTGTTTATTGTATCCCGATTGCCTCGTCAGACAGAGGTCGAAGACTGAAAACAAAGGGAATCTGAGCTAAACAGACAAAAGCCACAGATTAAAATCCACTTTGACAACTTCAGAAAAGGAAAAAGGCCATGCCCGACTGCCGAGCCCCGAGTCATTTGCTTTAAGCCATGGCTCGATGTCCCCAAAGTCAATAATCTCCTCTCCACTGATCGGCGAGGGTCGTGTGGCTTGTCTGGGGACCTCGGCCGTGCCCGTTTTGTACCCGATCATCGCATGTTCGTGCCTGCAAGGCCTAGCGTGCAGGAAGAAGGACACTGAACCGGCATTCTTCCGTTTACTTGAATCGCAGGTGACTGAGCCGACCAACGAGTTTTGGAGTTTCAGCATCTGAACCGGTCTCCCGCCGGCACTGTTTTCCCTGGGCCAGAGGAGAAGCGAAACGGGGTGGAACTGCTCTCTTCTCCTGTGATATCATCGTGGCTGTCCCTGGATTTTCCCCCTTCTCTCACCAACAGCGACCATACCCAAAGGGGTAGAATCCTTCCGACTATGGGCGAAGGACCGTCGGTGGATTCTCAATTCCCGCCCTCTTTGCATGTGGAGAAGGATCCATGCGTGTCGTCCGACGAAGAAATTCGTTTGGGAAAAGAATCACATTGGAAAGAACAAAAAAAAGAATGTGATTGTCAATTAGCCGGTCCGTTTGCCGATGCCTTACCGCCGCTCTATACCTTTTAGGCACACCACAGATGATGTGAGAACGCTCGTGGAAGCCTGTTGGGGGTGAAAGGGGAAAAGAGTGATTTCATCAAGCAGAGTCTCGAACTGATGGTCGACCACGTCGAAAGTCACGGGCAGCCAAGGAACGGAACTTTACCGCATGTGAAACGATGTGTGCTGAAGACGTAACGACTGGTACCCAAAGCTACCAAGTCAACCTAGACAACCCCATCCTCGGAAACCCATTTCAATACACATCCAGGTCGTGTTGCATGAGCTCCTCACATACATGTGCGCGCATCTTCGTCTACGCGAGATCGACTCGATCTACAGTACATCACTACTGATCGAAGTGGATCGACCCGCCCATGCGCGTGTCGATCTCTATGTTCATGGGCCTACGGAGCCCATCCATCATTCATGGAGAGAGCCTCGGCTAGTGGATCATCGCACGCTGCGAACCGCTCGTGTTTGGGGGACTTGGTCTCCGGCGTGTTCGGCGTGCGTCCACAACATCACAGGCGCATCCCGTCATTTTGGCAGGGTAGATCGCCGGCGAGAAATGGAGACCATGTTCGTGATGCCGGAGCGTGCAGGCCGCCCGCCGTGGGGAAGTGGATTCCATTGGGATGAACAAAACCCTCCGTCTCTGAAGCGCACAATTTGCCAAACCTCCGACCGAGACTGTACGACATGTCCTTCCCCCCCTGGAAGAGGAGCTCTTTTTTAACTTGGCTGATCTCCTCTCTTTGGCCTTCGTCTTGAACTTCTTCTTCTTCCCTTGTGCCGTCATACTTGATTTGGCTCATCCGTTCATCTTTGGTCAAATACCTTTACCATCACCGCTACCCACCCTCTTCAGGCACCATGGCGGCCTTCCTCGATCTTCTTCAACAATATACTCAGACTGCTCTGGCACACGTCCCTGAGCCTGCGCAGAGCTATCTGCGTAACCCACTCACGCAAAAGGTCGTGGGAGCCATCCTCGCCCTCGGTCTCGTTCGCAGCCTCAACAAGTCCCTCTCCCAGTGGACCCTCAACAACTGGACCCGTAGCCCGCGCTGGGACTCGAAGCGCGAACTCATCCTTCTCACCGGAGGCTGCAGCGGAATCGGCAAAAAAGTCATGGAGATTCTCGCCCAGAAAGGCATCCGCGTCATCATCCTCGACATCAATGAGCCCGACTTCCCTCTCCCCGCCACCGTCTCCTTCTACAAAACCGACATTACGTCCTCCGCCAGCATCGCCGAGGTCGCAAAGACAATCCGCGCGAAACATGGCGATCCCACCGTTCTCGTCAACAACGCCGGCGTCGGTTATGATGGTACCATCCTCGACGAACCCGAGGCCAAAATCCGCCGAACCTTCGAAGTCAACACCATCTCACACTTTCTCATGGTGAAAGAGTTCCTCCCGGCGATGATCCGGGACAATCACGGACACGTGATGACCATCGCATCCATGGCTTCCTTCGTCGCGCTGGGTGAAATGGCCGACTACTGCGGCTCCAAGGCCAGTGCGCTGGCTTTCCACGAGTCGCTGCGGCAGGAACTCAAGTCCTGGTATCATGCTCCCGGGGTGCGTACCTCGGTGGTGCATCCCATGTGGGTACGGACGCCGATGATCGACATGTTGACGGAACGGGAGTCGCATTTCCGCCAGCCCATTATGACGGTGGAGTTTGTGGCCGAGGCCATTGTGAAGCAGATCTTGTCGCAGAACAGTGGGCAGCTTATCCTGCCTTCGAGTCAGTCGATCGCCAGCGCGGTGCGCGGAATGCCGACATGGATGCAGGAGGGTGTGCGGTCGTTGGCATCGGGGTCGTTGCGGAGGCTGCGTGAAGTGAAGCAGAAGGAAGAGTTGTAGAGGATTGGGGAGAGTATGTCGTTTTGTGCAAGACCAACATGATGAATAACAATTAATTAAATCATTCTTTGTTTCTGAAGAGGCAGCCGCTTTGGTGATTAGCATGGTTTGAAAATTTGAATTCGAGACTGGTTACTCGAGGAGATTGACGCGTTTTGGTCATGCCCACCCAGTCATATGACACCGAGAATTTGAACCGTAAGCCTGTGTTTCACATTGGCGCCGAGAATGACCGTTTCAGAGGCTTTTTCCATATGTCCAGAGAATAATTTATCCCAGAAGGGTACTTCACGCACCGGACTGTCTTGCGCAAGACGAAACACTCTTATGTCGTCACAGTGAAGCTCGTGTCTCGTTGGATCCGGTCATACAAGACCACACAGGGCGTGGTTATGATCACAGACTGTAGAATCTAAAGAGATTCCAAGTGTTCTTCTCGATACACTCAAGCCCGAATAATTACGCAAGTGTCTTGAAATATTTTCATTTACGGGTCCATCATCCCACGTTTCAAAATTCCATACGGTAACTCTGGACCTGATTTGATTATTGAGCCAGCTCTCTCAACCACGACTTCATCTTCTTCCCCTGCTCCGTCTCCTCCGCAACCCTCATCTCCAAGTGATACACCGGCGCCACATGACACTCGCGATGACCCACAAACAATTCCACCTCGGGAAAGCCCGTCTGCACTTTGTCCGCAAACTCTTGAATAATCGGCAACATGATCTCATTCCCACCGGCCGTGATCAGCATCTTCTCCACGGGGAATGTCTTGAACCACTCCGTCGGCGCATGGGATAAATCGGTATAATGATCCCGTTGCGCGCCCCCCAGATACGCCGAACTCCACGGACCCGCTACAGCCGTCGTGATCAGGTCTCCGCCATGGTCAATCCTTCGCTCGGGCGGGAACTCCGTGTCCAAGAGCGTCCATGGCGCGATCATGATTGCACCGGCGAACTTGCGACCACTCAGTTCGAGTGGCTCAATCTGAGGATGCGGGTGGGCGGCGTGGGAGAGAACACCACAGACGAGATTGCCGCCTGCGGAATCACCGCCGAGAAAGACACTGGAGGGATCATGCTTGAGATCGGAGATGATATACCGCGCGGCTGCGACAGCCTGACGCAGTTGTGTTGGGTATGTGGCGATGGGTGCAAGGGTGTACTCCAGGCTGAAGATGGCCATCTCTTTATTGGCACGCTTGAGATTGTCGATGGTTTGCGCGTAGAATTTGTAGTATCCCATATTCGCAGGGAGACTGAAGCCACCGCCTGGAAATGGAGAATCGGAGAGGGCGATTGTCAGTGATTTGTTTTGTCTCTCTTCTTCTTCACTCAAATCTTTGAATTCGGGGGGGGGGGGGGGGGGGGGGGAGACAAATATTATACTAAACCCCCCAAATTGAGTAACAA